>CAUYRT010087992.1:0-11521 GCA_963574885.1 Lepilemur ruficaudatus | reverse complement strand
CCTGGGCTAGAGTGCCTTGGTGTCAGCCTAGCTCACAGCAACCTCAAACTCCTGGGCTCAAGCAATCCTTCTGCCTCAGCCTCCCAAGTAGCTGGGACTACAGGCATGAGCCACCATGCCCGGCTAATTTTTTCTATATATTTTGAGTTGTCCAGCTAATTTCTTTCTATTTTTTTTAGTAGATACTGGGTCTTGCTCTTGCTCAGGCTGGTCTCGAACTCCTGAGCTCAAACGATCCGCCTCAGCCTCCCAGAGGGCTGGGATTACCGGCGTGAGCCACCACGCCTGGCCAAAAGTTAATTCTTTTGATGGGTAAATATTAATCGGTCACCAATTTATTACAGTTTAGGAATGAGAGGATCTGTGGAGGGCATGAAAAATTAAGAAAAATTTGGCAGAACTATTCTTTTAAAGGAATTGCCACCCTCTGAAGAGAGCTGTGTGAGGGTTATTGTTCTTGCTAAACAGTTGAGATCAGTTGGTGGACTGTGTAGAGTCTCGAGTGGTTGCTGATTGAATGACCAGATTGAGAACATTTGATCCTTGCCATTATACTTCCTGTGACTGAATTCGACTCTCCGTGTTGACTGACAGAAGTTTCTAGGAATAAATTTGATGACGGGGACTTTTTTTTTTAGGCCTACATTTATATTTTTAATCTGTTCTTTCTTCTCTCTGGGACGTTATTTTTATTGATTACAAAGCACAGAATACAGAAATGACCCACGTATGGCTTGAAACCAGGCTTCCTTTAAGCAGATGTATTTTGAAACTGAGGAGGCAGGACAAACATGCCGACCAATAAGTGTAGTTTGCCGTAGTTTGTCATTCCTTAAACAGCAAAATTTCCTCAAAAAATTCTTTCAGAGTTACAGTTTAGACTAGAGTAGGGGGAGTGAATGTTCAAAATGGACGGTGGCCGTTGGTGGTTTAACATGAATGCGGCAGGGCTTTCCCGGCCAAGATGGCTCCATGGGACTTTAGTTGCTGGGGAACAAATATTCATTGTCTCCAATGTGCTCAGAATATAGGGAGGCATTTTGGCTGGACTCCCTGCTGCAAAACAAGAGAGGACATCTTTGCTGTGGATTAAAACATTTAAACTGGGTTCCAGATGGGTCAGGGGGAGTCTGACTGGCCTTTGAACCGCGGGTGCCCAAACAGCGCCAGGGTTATAGTAGGGAAACCTGAATCGAGGCAGGGGAAGAAAGATTTTGTGAAGCAGAATTCCTTTTTAGAAATGGCTGAGAAAGACCCGGATGTTTGTTGTGTCAATCTGAAGCCACATCAGTGCCCTCTTGGGTTTGGGCACGATGTGAAATTCCTTCTGCAGGGAGCTCTGTTGGGAAAGGAATTTTTGCCTCAATTGAGTAACTTTTCCTGGCTATTTAATATGCATACTCTTCTTGAGCATTTAAAGATGCAGAAGAAAGATAGCATTGTTCAAAGACAATCCTCCCAGGCTGCGCTTGGACTCTCTTCTGAGTGTGCCACAGTCCATATGTCAACACAGTTCTGTTTGTTTAGAGTTTGGTAACCTGAGGGGGCTTGTGGTCTTGCCAGGGAACTTCTGTTCCTCACAAATAGTGCCACTGAAAAGTGCCTCTTGTGCAAGTTTGGGAGTTTAGAAATATTCTGCTTAAAAGTGCAATGTGCTATGGGGCTTGCTATAGACCATCCCAGTGAACAGAAGACAAATGGCCTTTCTCAGAAGACTGAGGGAGCCTGGGACAGGTAAGCTTCCCTCTGTTCATTGTTTAAGAAAAGGAGGGACTGGTGTCTCTACTCCTTGCTTCCACTTGGTGGGAGGAAGTGGGTTGGGCCATCTATTGGCATACTCAAGGCCACACAAGTCCCTTTTGTTCCCCTTCCTCCTGAGCAGTCACGTGTGCTCTCTTTGCCTGAACTTCTCAAAGGAGCTTCCAGCTGAGGCCAAGGGCAGGGCTGGGGTGGATGCCCATGACTGGCCATTGAGAAGGCCCGTCTGTGACATCCCTGCTAGATTCTTACCAAAGGCGCGCGACCCTCCCACAAGTTTGCTCCATACCCTCAGTTGTTCGGTTGGCTCTCCAGAAATGAAGCCTGCACTCACACCAACCAAGAATTAAGGGTTTCCCAGGGCAGAATTTTTCACGATTCTGTCATTTCCTGACTAGTAAGATCACCTGCTGTGGTGCAGAATAAGTGACTGGCAAGTATTCCTTGGGAAGGAAGAGGCAGTTAGACCCATCCACACTGGTGGGAGTGAACTTCTGGGAGTGTTTTTCCCCCCTCAGTTAGATATGGTTATACCAGCAGGATTGTAAGTTGGTAGATGATTTCATGCCATGACTAATGACAGCTCACCAGTCTTCTCATGTTGTTTAATTTAATTTTTAAGTATTCTGAAGAATTGAATAAGCCTTATGGCCAATTTCTGAGATGATATTTCTAAGGTAGGGAAGAAATGGCATCATTTCCATGGAGGTCAAATACTAAGACACTAGTTGAAAACCAATTAAGATGTAGTTTGGACACATTGGTGTCAGTGGGTGGGATATGGACCACAGCGTGTGGTATGGCTTCCTGACCTTTATTTTTCTTTGTTCCAAGACTGTGATGGGCCCAGTGGGAGAACTGATCACAGGCAGTTTTGCCTTCAAGAATATGCTGGTCTAATGCATGGATCGGAAGGCACTACCACAAATTTCCTTAACTGATGGAAGCTTTATAGAAATTGGGGGCTTGTTGCCCTGACAGAGCTGTCACTTCCTTTGGATTTTCTTTTTAAAACAAAATATGCGATGTTTTTTCTAGGCAAAGGGATGGGAGCTTGGATTTATTTGACAGCTTTTCTCAAATGACTTCAAAACATTTTGTTGCCAAAAAAACAAAGGCTTGAACTGTTGACATCCTTTTGAGAGGACATGAATTTAGTTTTGGGGTTTTTAAATTTCTAAGGAGGAAGGATGTTTTTGTGGGACAAGGCACTGAGAGTTAGCCAGGATGGTCAGGCTGTGCCGACTGCTGCCTGGTGCCTGACCTGGGATAAGTTGCTCTTGGCTCTGGGCATTGGGTTTATTGCCAGAGCACTGGGCCTGGTGATAAGTGGAGTTGCCATAAACCATGAGTTTCAGGCAGAAATCAACTGTACTCTTAGCTCCAAAGCCAGTTACCACAACTGTATTGATCCATAAAGACTCATAACGTGTCATCTGTTGCTTGGCTTCTGGCCTGGCTTGGGGAGAAGAGAGAGAGACAATATCTGTGGCCCTGGATCCAGGTTTGCAGATGGAATTTGGAAGCATGAACACAGGGCTCACTGTGAGAACTGCCACTTGCAAAAATGTAAGTGAGTGTGCATTATAAAGGCGCAGTGCTAGGTGGTCTTGGACCTCTCTGTTTTCATGTCACCTCTGTCTCCCTTCCTTGCTCTTAAATTTTGGTAACAACTTTGAGGCTAATCTTTTCATTTTAGTTATCATGGAGCACAGAGATGGGTTGGAGGAAAACAATTTTCTGAAGCCCAGAAGGTTTGACTTTATAGCTCTGTTTGCAGGGTTTTCAAATACTACTTTATTAGCTGTCCTCTCTTCTAAGGCCAGGCTCTTTGTGCCTTTGGCCTGGACACTCTGATCCATATTGCTTGGATTTATGTGGCCAGATTTTGAACTCTGCTACAGAAGAGTTAGCCAACTCCCTCTATGGCCATTAAAATATATATACATTAATTTTTTTAAATTACAAAAGTAGTATGTGTTCACTGTAGATAATCTGTAAGATGTAGGAAAATATAAAGAGAATAAAAATCACCCACTTAGTGAAACAAACCAACTGACCCTGTTAGGAATTGGCCCGTACTCCTGTGTCACCAGCCCTGAGATCTGAGCCAGCTGCAGACCCCTGACATCAGCAGGACTTATCTACATCTTTGTGTGTGGTTTGTGATTATTCCACCCTGAACTTGAATCCTCTATTTAGTGCAACTTTTAGCACTGACTTGTCTGCTTAACTCAAATGTGCTTTGTACATGGAGAGACTTCTTAAGTGATTAGTGACTCACTCACTCCCATAGTCTATTAAAGCTTCTTAGGAAAGTGATTTTCTTTTTGTGGAGTGGAAAGGAAGTCACAACGCCTGCCTTCCTCCCTAGCCTTTCCCTTCTTGGAATTTCCCAGGCATCTTGGTGGCCATGCGTGTACCCTTGGTGCACCTTTGGCTGTGCTCTGCAGACCTCCCGTAGTATGCCTGCCCCATTTCCTCTCTTGGCTCTTCTCCAGCGGAGGCCTTTCTGGAAGGATGTTTTTCCTGCTCTGAATTTTTCATCTTCTTTTATTGGTTTCTTCCCTTTCCTCTGTGAGTGTGAGCCTGTCTGAGATCCTGGGAGCCTCACTTAGCTTCTGGGAGCAGATCCTATAGCTGGGCTCACACTCCTTCTCCAGTTCTTCTCTCCTGCCAACCTCACTTTGAGACTTAGTTTTCAGCAAGCTGTGCAGCATCAGAGATCCTGGGATCTGAATTAGGGAAAGGGTACCTAGGTTTGGGCTCTACATCTTACCTGCTTCTTGATCTGTACTTTTTTTTGAGCCTTTATTTTTTTTGCAGTAGAATTAGTCACATGTAAGGCTTATGAAAGAACTATGTAAAATTGTAAATTATTTTGCAGATTGGGTGTTTTCCTGCTGTTCTCCCCTTCTTAACACACAAGGTGGTAGGTAGCTCTAGATTTTGTGTTATTGTTCTTGTTTGATTCTGATATATCCCTTAAATAAATGGAAAGAGATACAATGCTTATGGATTGGAAGACTTGATATTGTTAAGATGTCACCCCCCCAAATTGATGGGTTTAATGCAATCTCATTCAGAACCCCAAAAGGGGAGTGTGTTTGTTTTATGAAATCAACAAGCTGATTCTAAAATTTACATGGACGTGCAAAAGGCTCACAGTAGCCAAAATAATTTTAGAAAAGAACATAGTTGGAGGGCTTACATTACTTGATTTCAGGTTTTTCTGTAAAGCTTTGGAAATCAAGGCACTGTGATGTTGGTGTAAGGATAGACAGATTCATGGAACAGACAGATCCAGAAATAGTCCCACACAGACACAATCAGCAGATTTTCATCAAAGGGGCCAAGGCAATTCAATAAAGACTAGATGGGCTTTTGAACAAGTGATGCTGTAACAACTGGGTATCCATATGGAACAAAGTGAACTTGATTCTTAGGTTATACCATATAAAAATTATCTTGAGATGAGGCCGAGCGTGGTGGCTCACGCCTGTAATCCTAGCACTCTGGGAGGCCAAGGCGGGCGGATCGCTCAAGGTCAGGAGTTTGAAACAGCCTGAGCAAGAGCGAGACCCCATCTCTACTAAAAAAAAAAAAAAAAAAAAAATAGAAAGAAATTAATTGACCAACTAAAAATATATAGAAAAAATTAGCCGGGCATGGTGGCACATGCCTGTAGTCCCAGCTACTCGGGAGGCTGAGGCAGAAGGATCGCTTCAGCCCAGGAGTTTGAGGTTGCTGTGAGCTAGGCTGATGCCACGGCACTCTAGCCCGGGCAATGGAGTGAGACTCTGTCTCAAAAAAAAAAAAAAAAAAATTATCTTGAGATGGATCATAATTTAAAGTGAAAACTCTGATAATTCCATTAGGCTATTTAGTTATTGTAATCGGCATGAGGGAGGAGCCAGAGTGTTAAGTGCTGAGAGTGTAAAAGGAAGTAGTTGGTGAGTTTGTGTGTGTGTGTGTGCGCGTGTGTGAGAGAGAGAGAGACAGACAGACAGACAGACTCTGGGCCATTCTACACACTGCCCTAGTGCACTCTTTGTTGAGTGATAACATTAAAACTCAAAAACAAAAACATGTTTCTTACGGGTACCTTCAGAGGATATTTTTTGGTTCTCCCCTTCCTTTTATTTTTTTATTTTTATTTATTTTTATTTTTTGAGACAGAGTCTCACTCTGCTGCCCGGGCTAGAGTGCCGTGGCATCAGCCTAGCTCACAGCAACCTCAAACTCCTGGGCTCAAGTGATCCTCCTGCCTCAGCCTCCCGAGTAGCTGGGACTACAGGCATGCGCCACCATGCTCCGGCTAATTTTTTTTTTTCTATATATTTTTAGTTGGCCAATTAATTTCTTTCTATTTATAGTAGAGACGAGGTCTCGCTCTTGCTCAGGCTGGTTTCGAACTCCTGACCTTGAGCAATCCACCCGCCTCGGCCTCCCAGAGTGCTAGGATTACAAGCATGAGCCCCCACGCCCCGCCTTAGTAAAGTCTTTTTTGAAAGTTCCTATTATACACACATGGAAAAGCAAAGCAAAAAGAGAAAAAGTGAAGGCCCTTTATTTAGTTCTTTACAGACTCCATATTTTTCTATGCATATACTAAGCATATATTATAAATTATAACCGTGAGGTCCTCTTACACCTGTAATTTTGCAACTTGCTCTTTTCACTTAACAATGCCCAGCAGACACTTTTTCTTGCCTATTCATGCAAATTTATCCCATTCCTTTTACTAATAGATCCTCTTGAAGGCAGGAGTATTATTTAGCCCTACTTCCAGTCCAGAGACCAGCACATGGGAGGCATTCCTGGGAGGACATGTTCAAATGGTAATGGCAACCACTTTATCCTGAATGAACTGGGTGCCATTCTCTGAACTAAGCTCTTTCACATGTTATCTTATTTAATCCTCTTAGCCATTGTGTGAGGTAGGTACTATTATTTTCATTTTGCAGATGACAAACTGAGGTGTAGAGACTCAAAAGCCCAAAGTTATATAACTGGTAAGTGTGGAGTTGAGATTTGAATCCTGATCTGTCCTGAGCAAAAGCTTTTGCTATGAATGAATAAGTATGTGGTTGATGGGGTCATGGGTCCCAGGGAAAAAGTGCTGTCTTCAGAACCTCCCTTGTATGTCTTGGGTTCTCCCTTCCAAGGGTTTGTAGTGCTTGGAATCAGTGTTAGCCCTTAGGAGCAACTCAGTAAAGGAGCTTTCTTTTCCTGCTGCAATCCTGTGGCCATGCTTACTCTTCACAGGAAGTGGTGTTTTCGAATCTTCTATTCTAAAAATAAGCTACAATTTGTTAGGGGCCCTTGAGGACTAGCCCAGTCATTTCAGGACAGCCATTTGCCTGTACCCAGCACAAGAAATTAACCAGAACCCCAAAGTTCTTCCCCTTCTCCCACAGGCCAGCACTATGGAAATGTCCAGTGCCTTGCTACGGCTCTCCTGGAGGACTGCAGTGATGCCAAGGGCAGTTTAACACAGATCCATCTCTCTGTAAGGAAGGTGAGAAGAGAAAGGCACAAGGCAGAAATGGGTCAGTTCTGCTGCAAAGAACTTGCAGAGAGAACTCACAGCTATCTCCAACTTGGAGGAGTGCTGAGTGACAGAGATACCCAGAGACATTAGATGTGACTCTGTATTATCCACCTGAAATGCTAGTCCCTGTTCCAAAGGCAATACTTTGCAGGACCACTTTCAGCAAACCTCTTCCTTTCTCAGGACCTTAAAGTATTCCACTATGCAATGATTGGGTGGGTTATCACATGGGTGCTGTGTGGTGTTAGGAGCTAGAAATAATATTGATGATACTATTAATATTGAAAATAAGAATGACAACCATATTGTTTGTGAAACAGTATGCCTGGTGCTTTCCACATGCTATCTTACGTAACAAACACTAACAAGGACCATATTATTACTATTATCCCCATTTTACAGATGAAGAGACTGAGGCTCAGAGAGAGCTAGTATAAGCTAGAACATGGGTATATGATCCTGGGGTTTTCTGGCATCAGAACTTGAGCTCCACAAACATACGTGGGTTCTGACCTTCAGGAAGTTCTAAGAAACAGGAGGTCAATTTGATACAAGTTGCAATGTGTTCATGCCCACATGAGAGTTAAACGCAATGCCACTGGGGGCTATTCAGAGTGGGGAGGGTTGGCTTCTGGCTGGGGGGAAAGTAGGAGATGAGACAGCAAGGGAAGGGCCTGAGCAAAGGGGCAGATGTGGGAAAGCAGTGACGTGTGCTAAGGGAAGTTTGGATAAACTTTAGAGTGTGTGTGTGTGTGTGTGTGTGTGTGTGTGTGTGTGTGTGTGTGTGTGTAGAGGTAGGAAGTGATCATACCAGGCCAGGGTTTTGGCCTTTATTCCATAGGCAATAAAGAGCTTACACAAGAGATGTCTCGAGAGACCAACCATGCTGCTGCAGTCAGAGAGGAAGCGGCCCTCAGCCCATCTGTGTCCCGGCTTGTGAATGCCTGTGCGTGCCAGTGCGTGGGAGGGCATCCGCGGGGAGAGCACGTCTCAGGCTGTGTCCTGTACTATGCTGGGTGTGGGTACTGGGCTCCCGTCAGAGCCCTCCTCCCCACTTCTCTGGGCCCTGGGTACCTTGTATATAGTAGAGCTACAAGGAAGCATGTCATAGAATTATTGGAGGGACTTTTGAGATCACCTGGTCATCCCCTTTTAAAGAAGGTGAAAGTAAGGAACATAGTTGGGAAATAACTTGTCTAGGATCACACAATTAATTAATAGCAGAGCTGGGGACTGGAACCCATGTCTCCTGAGTCCAAGCCGAGTTCCTTTTCTGCATTTGTTGAGCAATGGAAATAGTATTTGTCGAGTGATTATTCCCTACCAGGCTCTGGGCTAAGCGCCTTACCATTGATTATCTCATTTAATCCTCACACCCCCCTGAGAGTGCCCCTCTTGAAAGCAGGAAGTCTTATCTTCCATTTCAATTTCCCACGGCGCCTAGGACAGTCCCTGGGCACCGAGCTAGGAAGGCAATAAAAACTTGGTGGAGTCTAACTCCTGGGAAAGGCAGTTAAGAGCGGAGGGGGCGGAACCCGCCCACCAGCCCCGCCCCCAAGAGGCCCCGCCTTCCGGAACGATGACGTCACAACCCGGTCCCGCCCCTCATTGTCAGTCCGGGGGAGCCGGAGGAGGCGCCGGCTGCTGGGAGCGGAGCGCCGGAGCTCTCGGCGGGCTGGAGCGCGGGCCGGGGCCGCCGAGGTGAGGGTCCGCGGGGAGGCGGCGGGAGCGCGGCGCTGGGGCCGGGCCGGGGCGGGTGCGGGCAGAGCAGGGCGGCCGGAGCGGGGGCGGCCCCCGGAGGGGTCTGGGCACCCGGGGGCGACGGGGCAGAGCCGGCGGGCGCGCCTCGGGGAGGGATGGGGGTGTGGAGTTGTGGGGCAGAGTTTGAGTGGATTTTGGAGGAAGAGCTCGGGACGGGGGTCTTTCGGGGCGAGACCTCGGGGATGTTTTTGGAGTTGCAGGAAGAGAATCTGAGGAGATTTTTCTTCTGGAGGGGGGGCAGGGAAGCTTCTGAGGCGACTTCTTGGTGGGAGCGAGAATCTGAGGAGAAATGTTTGGGGCAGAGACGCGGAGACCTTTCCGAGGGGGCGGAGAAGAGTTTTTAGGGGCGAGTTCGGGATGGGGGCGCGGGCCGGGTGGGGGTGGGGCGCGGCGCGCGGGGGTGGGGGGCCCGGGCGGCCGGGGAGGGGGCTGCGCGGGGCCCGGCGGGCACCGGGGAGGAAGGAAGTGATCATACAGGAAGAGCCCGGGAGCTCCGGGCAGGAGGAGGAGGGAGGTTTGGGAGCGCGTCGGGCGGCGTGCGGGTCCCGGCTGCGGGGCGCGGGCGCGCGGGCCGGGCGGGGAGGGGTCCCGCCGCCGCCGCCGCCGCCGCCGCAGCTGTCGGCCGCGCCGGCCCGCGTCCCGGGCGCTGCCGGTCTCGCAGCCAGACCGCTGGGCCGGGAAGGAATGCGAGGCATTCGCTTTGTTTAAGTTGCCAGTAGACAGTCCTTAGGACTAATTAATGGTGGAATCTGCAGGGGACGCGGGCGAGCGGGGCCGGGGCCGCCCCCCGCCCGCCGCCCGCCGCGGCGAACTTTCCGCAGCGCGGCCCGCCTCCCCGCGCACCCCCCGCCCCGCGGCGCGGGCGGGGAAGGAGCCATGGCTTCCCGAAGCGCAGGAATGAAGTGCGGTTTGCGGGGCTGCGGAGGCTGCCTGCAGCGAAGCCGGCGTCCCGGAGCGGCCGGGCTGGGGCTCCGGGGCCCGGCGTAGAGCTCTCTGAGGTGCCTGCGGTTTCTGTTGATAACCTTGCAGGAGGCTCTGCGAGCCCAGGAAGACCATCTTGCTTTGGAGCATCTGCTTCTTCATCGCGTCAGCCCCTTTCCTGACGCTGCCGAGCTTGTTAGGGCATGTTTCGGAAATGCCGAGGCCGGTGCTCACACTCGAGGGTGGGAGAGGGGAAGAGGGTAGGCACCCCCCAAAACCCCTGCAGTGTGTTCTCGAGAAGGCCAGAGACTGCTTGCAGATTCTCTGCCGCACCTTCGCTGACTTGAATGACCTTGGGGAGAGGACTGTGCTTCTGAGCCCCTGGTGCCTTATCTGTCGATTGAGGAGAAAATACTCGCTGGACCTCCCTGCCTTTTGGGGATATTTTGAGGGGTGGGGTTTGCTCAGGGTATTTCTTTCACAAACTGCTGCAGTTCTGGCCTAAGGAGCTGGACTGGTGTCAGAGTGGGGAGAATTCAGATCACCTAGTAAGATTTTACTGCCTCGGATTAGGGAGGGGGAGGGGGTTGTATTTCAGGGGGCTGTTTCTTTTTGGAGAATCTGTAGAGTATGTTCCAGATCGCTTTCTGTAGTTTGTGTGCAGCTTTGGTGGCGTTTGTGTGGTTAAATTGAATAACCTCCATAGAAAATTCTTCTCTTGTCAGAAGTAATTGTTTTGCTCAGAATTCCCCTTGGGGCAGATTAAGGTTTTGCTCAATTTACTCAGAAGAATTTTCCAGGTTTCTAAAATTAAATCACTTTTCTAAACATAGTAACTAAAGTTTGAAAAACTGGAAATAGTGGGATGGGAAGGGAATGGGTTGGAGTATGAATAGGGCAGCAAATACAGGTTCATTGTTGGCCATCCGTTGATAATATGGATTGTTAATTAGCCTTCCTTGATTATTAGGTGTTTTCTTAATCTTAAATAATTTAAGACCAAGAAAGAGAACTAATATTGTTGAGTTGCTTATTCTGTGGCTAGTAATTGTGCTAGGTGGTATATATATCTCATATAGTCTTCCCAACAATTTTGTGAGGTGCTAGTTGGCATCTTGTTTTATAGATAAGCAAACTGAGCGTCAGCAGGTAAAAGTGACTGTCCCAAGTTCACACATACAACTACTAAGAATTGAAACTGGAATTCAAACCCAAGTCTGTTTTTTTTTTTTTTTTTTTTTTGGAGACAGAGTCTCCCGCGGGGGCCCGGGCTCGCTTGAGTGCCGGGGCGGCATCCAAGCGCACACAAACCACAAACTCCTGGGGTCAAGCGATCCTCCTGCCGTAGCCTCCTGACTAGTTGGCACTACAGGCACCTGCCACCCCGCCCGGCTAATTTTTCTCTTTTTTGTAGAGACCAGGTCTCACTCTTGCTCAGGCTGGTCTCAAATTCCTGAGCTCAAGCAATCCTCCTGCCTGGGCCTCCCAGGGTGCTAGGATTACAGGCATGAGCCACCGCGCCCAGCC
>CAUYRT010087991.1:0-12671 GCA_963574885.1 Lepilemur ruficaudatus | reverse complement strand
TTCTGTAAAGAATGAAGATGGTACTTTGATGGGGATTGCATTTATTCTGTAGATCACTTTAGATAATATAGACATTTTAACAATATTGATTCTACCAATCCATGAACAAGGCAGATTTTTCCATCTTCTTACATCTTCTACAATTTCTTTTTTTAGTGTTTCGTATTTCTCTTTGTTATTGATTTAAAATATAGTCTTTAAACCTACTGGTAATTCCACATTTCTTTATTATTATTGCTGCACTATAAATAAACTTGTAAAAACATGATGTTCTTAAAGATATCTCATTTAACATGGGAAGTCTAGAGTATTTCACAAATCACAGGTACCTATATTTGTGTTTTAGTTTGACCCTCTCACCAGTTCTGAAGTCATGGTTCTCTGTCCTCTGTAATTTTTTCCAGCTATCTCCTTTCATCTCTCCTGCCAAATTGTTTCTTTCCTTTTTTCTTTGTTGCTATTCAAGCTTCAGAGAATTTCATGACTCCACAAAGACATCTTTTCTTCTCTTTTTTCATTTCTCTAGACTTTTATTCGGCTTACTGGGTTTTTTGTTCTAGCTTTTTTACTAGGTATTTTATAATACTTTCCCACATCTCTTTATAAATAATAGCAATAATAATATTGCAACAATAAAATCATATTAATTCTAGAGGAGATATTACATATTTTTCTATGTATCTATACATATCTACATGTATTTTATATTTACATATAAAATATCTCCCCTAGAATAGTATATGGTATTTAGAAAAAACTCAATAAATATGTGGGTGTGTGTGTGTATATGTATATATATATATATATTATTTATTTATTTATTTGAGACAGAGTCTTACTCTGTCCCCTGGGCTAGAGTACAGTGGCATCAACATAGCTCACTGCAACCTCAAGCTTCTGGGCTCATTAGATCCTTCTGCCTCAGCCTCCCCAGGAGCTAGGACTACAGGCACACACCACCATGTCCAGCTAATTTTTCCATATTTTGTAGAAACTGGGTCTTGCTATTGCTCAGGCTTGTCTCAAACTCCTGGCCTCAAGTGATCCTTCCTCATCAGCGCCCAGCCTCCCAGAGTGCTAGGATTACAGCCATGAGCCATCAGAAAACTCTCTCTCTCTCTCTCTCTCTCTCTCTCTCTCTTTCTATATATATATATATATATATACATATATATATATATATGTGTGTGAAGTCTTATGCAACTATAATATTAATGAATGCTCCCATGTGCCAGCCACTAATCTAAATATTTTACATGTGTTAAATGTAAATGTCCTAATATTTATACCATCATGAGGTAAGTACAATTCCCATTGTCATTTTTTCCATGTGAGGAACTGAAGGACAGGAAAGATTAATTTGCAGAAATTCTCACTGCTTGTAGGCTACCAAGGCAAGTTTCAAATCCAGATTGGTTGTCTCGAGTTCTTACGTACCTTCCTTTTTCCTTCCTAATGGTAGATACAAACAATTTATTCACTGTAAGAGTATTCTATAATTTTGCTTGAAAGTGATAGGATTCCTGACACTTCAGTAAAGAGAAAAAACCTCTAATGAAAATCAGTTACTGGAGTGTGCATCTGCTCTAACAAACCAGTAGCTCTGCAGACTAGCTTCCTTGAACTTTGTAACAAAAGATATAAAATAAAATAAATAAATCTCAATCCATAATTACTAATGATTGAAGTTATAATTTTACATTCCAAAAAATATGATTTATTAAATTTCTGGTGGCACAAAGTATTTCCCATCTTGGCTTGGTTCTACTCCCGTAAACTATACCTCTAATTCTGACCAGGGTTTTTTTGTTGTGGACTAGCTTTCAAAATGGGGACAGCTATAAATAACTGAAATGAAACAGTGCAGATCACTCCCTATTATTGGGAAAAAGTGAGCTTAGATGCATATTTTACACTGGATTAATCAAAATGGTGATAATAAAAGGCAAACAATTATTGAACTAAAAGTTACCTTTGCAAGGGATGAAGGACAGAAAGCATATGGAAACATACACGTGCAAACATATACATATGTGTAATTAATTTGATGGTGTTTTTTTCTTTAGTATTAAAATGATACCATGAGTTCATTGTACACGTCAATCATATCAAAATATGTAACATGGAATGTAAAAGTTCACAAGATCTCTATTTCCAAAGACATCCACCATTTGCAGGTAGGTGAATATTACATCCATGTCAGTGTTTATAGATCTACTTCATTCCTTTTCACTATTTCATTATTCTATTATATATGTAGAACACATTTAATCACCTACTGTTGATAAAACTTTGTGTTCTCTCTTTTCTTATTAGATATAGTAAGATAATAAATATTTGCATATATATATCACACACACACATAATTTTCTGGAAGTGAAAATATTAGGTCAAAGAATTTAAAGATTCCCTTATTAAGAAAGATTGCCAAATTTGCACCTCCCCCAATTATACTTATTTTTATTCCCTTTACTTGCCAGCAATAGCCATTATTATTTTCATTCTTAATAACTCTACTTAAAAAGTAAAAAAAAAACTAATGGCCTCACTAATACAACTAGCAAATCCAATGAATTAACTGAGATAAAAGAACAAGGATGTATCCTATCAAAACTGTCAGTTGGGTTCCTACAAGAGCCACTTGAGGTGATCATGTCTTTAACAATTGAGGTCTGTGCTGTACAGAATTTGCTGAATAAATAAGCCTTTATTTTATTTTTCAGTATATCAACTCCCACAATCTTTTAATAACGTCCATTTCAAAAACTTAATTATAAGGAGATCATGAACAAACTTAGGTGGTACTATTAATCACAAAGCAAATAAAAATCATCATAGAAGCTTTGAGTTAAACAATATGTCTTTGTACCTGCTAAGTGCCTTTTTACAAAATATATAAACCAGAGCATCAGGAATATACCCATGAACATGAACACAATACTTCTGCTACCCTTTTGTAACTGGGTTCAGGTTTCCTGAGTCTTGCTTTCTTGATAGTGCAAAATAATCTATTTTAGATAGATAGATAGACAGACGAAGGCAATTACAACCCAATACATATGAATCTAAGGATTAAACAGCGGATCTTTCCTTAACTATTGTTCTAAATCCTGCAGGTATATAAAGCTATGATCACTTCCTATTCAAGCTAATTAATTATAAAGAAAACCAGCTTCTCACATAAAACAAATTTAACACAAATCTAGTATCTTTCAATGCAAACAAAATGGGCATGAAAAAATAATACATAGGAGGGGGATGTTCAATAAATTTTTTTAAAGATAAAGTATTTAGTAAAGTTTTTCAAGTACTAGTCACTCAGTCTTCTGTTTACCATACATTATGAATGTGTTTCTAGTGAAGAACACAATTTTGATGTTAATTTGATCTTTTTTGAAAGACCAAAACCCTCAGAATTTACCCAACTGAAGATACACTAGTGACCTTCCATATACCACAATTTAGCAGAGGAGTTCTCAACAGGTTTCATCTCATTTTATGATATATGGTAAATAGTAAAAAATCATTTTTTCCTTAAAAGATACGAAGGATTATGTTACAAGCTCTTTCAATATTTTAATTTGTGAAACTGTTCACAGCCTTTCCACTGGTTCTCTCCCCATCACATCTGAAATGACAAAAAGGTGAATTGTACCATATGGAAAACGTCTCATCCAACATGTTTTGAAGCATCCTTTTAAGTTGAGTATTATTTGGATGCTTGATGATCAGTTGATAGGTCACTTAAAGGTGTTTCTAAAAATAGTATTTGGGAACATTCTTCATTGTCTGTCTGCCTTAGTTTAGAGCAAATGTATCAACCCTCAGTCTAATGTCAAGTGTTAGACATTATGTGTCTATTCTAACTTCTTTTATTTTCTGTCAGTAGCATAGAAGCCATCACACAAAGTTATGAAATGTTTCTGACATTCATGGCTCACAGGGCAGGAATTTCAAAGAACTGAAGAAGGTTATGTTGATTAAGCAGAGACGTTTTCTATAAATCCATTGCTGAACCAAATAAAAGGGGGGTGGTGAGGGAGGGAGGAGTGTGCTGTCACAGTGATCACCAAACTGCACTCAGCATGCAGGTTATGGGAAATAAAATGAAATTAAGCATCGTGTGGTATAATGCTTTTCTAGAATGTTCTAGAACCTTCTGTAATGTTTATATACCATACCAAAAGGTTGAGAGACTGTTAACCCATAGTGGCATTAAATAAATTTCTGGATGACAGTATGGGACTAATTATGTAATGTTATCACACTAAATCAAGAGTAAAAATCACAATAGTTTTTATCAAAATCACAACGCTCCTTTTGCCTTCTGACTGGTGTTAATGTTAAGCATGTCAATGACAGCTCTTCCTGTGCTTGAGTCTAAACAAATTTACTGATTAAAAAGATGCAAATTCATGGAGAGGCGCTTCCAAAAGCCATATTCTTTAAAATTCATTCTCCTGTTTCTAACACAACAGGATGTAGTATTTTGAGTTATTCTTGTCAGGTGGGCATTGAATGTAGCTGATTCCATAAGCATTTGCACTCCTTGCATGCTTGAAGCTGAATACAACATTACATTTCCAGGGAAAATTAAGAATATAAAGGCACTTAAGGAGATGTCAGTTGTGGGTTTTTCATATGTGACATTAATTCTTACAGGCAGAAACCATCAGATAATTATGAAACATTTCACCTAGCAAACTTCAGCCTTTGTTAGAATAAAGACATTTTGTCATTTGCTTATGAGACTTAACTTATAGCCAAGAATTGGCTGCATAACTGCCTAGCAAAGGTTCCAAAGAACAATTATAATACTAAAGGATGAATACCTAGCAAATAAAAAGCAAAGTGATTCTGCATATTTATGAAATATTTTTCATTATAGTAAGTGACATTTTACTGGATGAGCCACTGTGAATTCCATGTTCTCTAGAAAGAGAGAATTTGATCATGTAAGGAGATAATATTTACATTCGTGTAGAAAAATAGATGTTTACAACATCCAGCTTTAGACCTAGATTACATATACAGCAATTATTTCACTTAAGTATTAATTGTTAAATATTTATATATTCATATTTGTATAAAATACCTACTTCCCTTAAAAATACTGTGTATGTTTAATTTTTAAGAAACAAGGAGAAAATTCAAGGAGATTTTTATTTGCTTGTTAAATGTGGCAATATTGTTCAAATGATGTTAAAATTAAAGTAATAAATGCAGATTCTGAGCAAAGAAATTGGGAAATAAAGATGACTATAAAATAATATCTTATGAGAGCATTTGCATATTTTGGCATAGTAAAATGGCATATGTGGATATTAGAATAGGGCTATTTTTTTATTAAAGGCTATCATTATGCAAGAAAATAGCTGCAGTTTTTCAAAATACCTCTTGCTCTGCCTTTCTATAGAATAGCAATTTTCTCCAAGTAGATTCATATGACAGTCTTAAAAACCTGAAAGGAACAACTTTTTTGACAGTGATTTTTAAAATTTCATAAAGAACTTTGGTATCCCTAAAGGGTTAGGAAGAGGTATGTATCAGGAATTCCCTTCTGTGTTCCTGACCAGCCAACTACGTGTCAATCAGCCTTAAGAGTGTTTATTTGTCACATGAAGATTTACTTTAGAAACACATACAATAGGTGCTGAACATCTACTGATGAACAAATGAAGGCGGCTAACACTTCTATGATTCATTGTCTAAGAAGTAACCTAGTATCATTTGTGTTTTCACTAATAGAAGCTGTTAAGATAAAACACTGGTACATGGAGAAATGATAAGAGAAGGCCCATGAATAATAAATGAGCAGGATGGCTATGGAGAGATAATCATGCCAAACAAACCTGATTGCTTTTTCTGATAGAATTACAAAATTAATGGATAAAGGGATGCAGTACAAGTAGAATATTTGGATTTTCATAGAGTACTTAATTCAATGTTTCATGAAATCTGTCTTTCAATATTAACTCAAATTGGCTTGAAGATGATTATTCTCAGATGGCTTGAGAACCATTTGAAGAGCTATAAACAAGGGTTAATGATAAATGGCAACAGGCAGAATTGGAGGGAGGAGTAAGCTGCCATGAAGGTTGATTTAGGTCTTGAATTTTAGTATCTTTATTACTAATATGCAAAATGGAATAAATAACATGCAGATGAAATTCAAAAGTGACATTAAATTGGAAGGCACTCTAAACACAAGACAGTAAAATAGTCAAGAGGATGTAAGCTGGAACATAAAAAGACAATACACAAGAGACTGTCCATGCTAAAAAAGGCAAGTGTATGTTAAAAGATAGTTTGGATTTACTATAAAACTCAATGCTAGACAACCCTGGCAAAACAGGTTGACAACATAGGTTAGCACAATCCCATAAGTAAAATATTGTGGAAACTGCTTTAAAATATTTATGCACAGATTTTTATTCATATCTCAATCTCAATACATCTATAAACAGAAATAAGTCTAGGGATGACAGTTTAACTCAAATTCTGATTTTTAATTTGGTACCCCAAATAAGACAACACATATCCTTTGGAGTGACTTTATACATCCAATTCTCTGTTTTCTCTATATGGATTTTTTGCAGGAAAAAAAAAATCCACAATAACCTGGCTATTCTTTGACCATGAACACACTTACAGTTCTTTTCTTCTCTCATGAGTGCAGTTGAATTGTAGGTAGGGAATACCACCTACACAAAAGATAATCATGAAGGTAAAGCTTCTGTAAATGACTTTTGGATTATCCACGGCACAGTGCGCCCTCTTCATCCATACAAACAATTGAGAGTCAATTGTACACACATATAAGGAAAGATAAATAGGTGGACAAATGATTTCCATGAGAAGATTATTGCTTTATTCCACTTTATCCCCTTCTATCGGGCAACTTGACAAATTAGAGGGAATTCAGAGCACTGAAACAAAACGATAAAGGCAATAAAGTTATCCACTTACGAGAATGTATTAAATGAGCTAACCCATGGAGTGCATCTGACAGCCATGAGCAAGCTGCAATGGGTAACACCTAGTTATAGACTGAAAATCCACAAGAGAAAAGACATTCTTTTCATGGGATAAGCGCAATTTCCCTCTTACTCAGATTTTCAGATAAAGAAAATTACAATTTAGAGAAAACACTATGGACTAAATTATTGTGAACAAATTTGATTTAGACTTTAACTGCAGAAACATTTCTGAAGGACTCAAAACCAGATTACCCATGGAGAAAGATGTTAAAAGTTACAACATATTAGTGAAAATCACAGAGTGCATGAAGTTAAATAGATCTAGGTTTGAATCTTGGCTTTTCCACTTACACAAGGTATATGGGTGTGGTCAAATGTCTTCACGAGAAAAATGGAGATAATAAATTTAACCTAGTTAAATATGTTAAAAGAGAAAAGAGTCACCTGCAGAATGTTAGTTTTTAAAAAGTCATATTCATTTTGAAATACATACAAAATATGTACATTTTTCATACTGTACGTCTAAACTTTTTTTTTTTTAATTATCGCCCCTAGTTGGGAGGAAAGATGGAAGAAAAAGCATGATATTTGGGATCATGAAATCCTAAATTTGAATCCTGTTTCCCCTTTTACAAATTATACGACTGAGTAATTTAGTTAAAATCTGAGCTTTATATTTCTCATTTATAAAACTGCAGGCTGGGCACCCTGGCTCATGCCAGTAGTCCTAGCACTTTGGGAGGCCAAGGCAAGAGGATCACTTGAGACCAGGAGTTTGAGGCTGTAGTGAGCTATGATGATGCCACTGCTCAAATAAACCCTATCTCAAATAAACCAAAAAACAAACAAAACCAAAAACAGAAAACACCAAAAAACAAAACCACAAAAATTTCAGAAGTTCTGTGTAGGCCAGCAGATTATAAGACAAAGTGGTTGGCATATAGTAAATATAAAATAAATGTTCATTTGCCTTTATCCTCATCTTTATCTTAAAATCCCTACTTATACTAGCTGTTTGTTTTTTTAATGTCCATGGCCTCTTAGTGCATACGTGGCATCATTAGTGTCAGTATTCAAACTTGATTTGAGGTAGGAATAGATTCTGCCTATATTTTCTCTTCCATGTTCTAATAGTTTAAAAAACTTCAACTCAAACGTTACAAAAGCAATTTACATAACTAAAACATTTGTACCCCTGTAATATTCTGAAATAAAAAAAATATATCAAATAAGATAATATATTTGAAATTACTTAAGGCCAGAGAATAACATTAAAGAAAGATTACATATTATTAGTTTAAGTATTCCTCTATGTGTGTGTCGGGGGAGGGTCATTGTTGTTTCATGAAATCTCAGAGATAAAAGCCCACATTAATATAGCTCATTCTGTTCAGCACTGAGTGCAAATGGGTGATAAATAAAAGCTTTTGATAATAGATGACAATCAGGCGTATATTCACCTCTTGTGCTTAATTCTGACCCTTTCAGCTTGGCATTAGTGTCTGGAACCTGACACCTGACTGAAGAGTGTGGAAACAGACAGTTGGGATTAGGTCATCTTCTTTACATATTTATTTTTGACAGTTGTAGGTCATCTTCATAACAAAAACTCTAAAGTAATATGAATAGATTAAAGATAAAACTGGAAACTTTAAGAGCTGAGACTCCCTGTTCTCAGGAAATTTATTGTATTAATTCCTTTTGAAACAATATCATTAACTAATATTAATTGAACATTTATGTGAAAAATAATTTTGCCTTCCTCAAATTGTTTTGATATATAAAGGACCTTATACATGGGTAGTATTTAAAACAGTGTCTAAGATATAATATGCCCCCCAAAAACATAATTATTATTAGCATTACTGCATTGTCATTAATATCCTTATATCAGGCTTGCCTGATTTCAAAGATAAGAAGGGATATAAAACCATTCTTTCATAAAAGGATACAAAGGTAATCTAGCAGATGCCTATTGTGTCTGAGCTGAATTAAACTTCTGAGAACATTCCCAATCTTCTTTCCTGCATATCCTAATTCATTGACGTGGTTATATGGGAAAATTTTATCAACTGGCCTCATTTAACTCATCCAGGGTCAATCAGATTTTTTTGGAAATCAATTACAGGACAGAAAGAACCTCAAAAAAAGAGTCAGTCTTACATTGGGCATCTTAACTGAAAGATACAATAGTAGAAGTGATTGGCCACCACATTTTCTATTATGTGGGGTAGAAAAGCAGATGGCATCAGTGTACAGAGAAAGATAATGATGTCAATTCACAGGGAGAAACAGAAACGAGAGAAATGGCTACAATATTCAGACGGTCTTCGTGTTTCTGATTTAAATTTTAATAAGTCACTACGTGCTCCCCCTACCCACCCAATACAAAAGAAAAAATCAAATCTCATCTTCGGACTCTATGAAATACTTTTACATCACTATCACAAATTTTCTCTTTGTCTTAGCTACTTTAGGTCTAACTACTTAATTTTATGGATGAGGCAACCAAGGTCCAGAGTGGCTACATATCTTGCCCAGTAGGCTTATGTGCAACCAAAAATAAGATTAATTTTAGTACATTACCACAGTCTTAATTTTATAAAATTTCTAATAAAGCTGATGCATTTTGAATCAGACCAGGTGGGGAAAGAGGGATAAGGCTAAAAAATTAAAGCAACAACTTCCCCTTCTCTTCCAAACCCAGAAATGTTGAGGAGAAGGGAAATCATAGCCAAAAGCCACAGAGGAAATTCTTCAAAGCTGATGCGGAGTATATGAGGAGGAGAATACCTCTTCCAAAGACAAAACTCCTGGATTCCAAAAGCCAAACAAACTGTTCACATTCTAGATACGGCTATGGGGAGGCTTCTAACAGTCACAAGCAGAGCCTGTTAGAGATGTTACCTCCTATCGCTAACATCTGTCTCAGGCTAGTCACATCAACTTATATTCTCCAGGAAAGACATATATCTGCCTCCATTAGTGATACAGATCAATGACACCTTAAAACGATCATTTGCCAATTGTTATGACTGCAGTCCTCCGTATAAGAAATGTGTCTATAAGCAAGATACTGCTCGCTTACGGCATTAACACACACACAAAAACCTCCTCTAGAGGCCATCATCAAATACACTTCACTAAATAATAAATATGCAACATTTTTCCTATGTTGCTTAGAGACTAAAGAACATTTTCATAAACAAAGCCAATAAACCCAGAAATACAAATAATTTATACTGTCATAAGTAGACTATCTGTATGTATAAATTTATGCAAACCAATGAACACTATTTATAATAACATTACTAATGTCACCAATTTCTAAACTACATTCCATAGCCATAATTTTGTCATCAGTCTTTGTTTCCATACCACATCATCATGGTTCCTGGCACGTAGTAAGTGCTTAACAAATGTTTGGTGAATTAATAAAATCTATTAACAATCTTCACCCTGCTGGGTTTTTCTGTGACACTTCCAGCCGCTCAGCATTCTACACAGTCCAAACAGCTTGAGAGGTGAAAATTTGCACTCCAGTGAAAAGAGCTCTAAACAGGAGGCCAGGAGTCAGGTTCTTAGTCTTAGATCTATCTAGACATTTGCATTAACTTTCCTCATCTATAAAACATGTTTGGTGTACTAGATATTTCTAAGAGCTAAATTCTAATATTATACATTTTTTAAGGACAAGGAAGAAGTCATGGATATACTTTAAAAGCAGAAAAGAGTTAGACTCCTAGCTTTATTATTTACCTGTGACCCTGGGCAATTTATTTAACCTCTCTAAACTTTAGTTTCTTCTTCTGTTAAATAGAAATAATAATAATACTTCATGGAACTGTTATGAGAGCCAATGAAAATAATGCGTTTATAGTACCAGGTGCAGGGCTGGGCATTAAGCACTCAAAATCATTTTTTGGTACTATTGTTCTTACTATTATTTTTTATTTTGTCATTGCCATATATCTGCTCTCTCCTCTAAACCAGGAACAAGTGGAGATTTCTTCATCTAATTAGAATCCAATGGAAAAAGGCCATCAAGGACACTAAACTCTGCAGTAACAACACATAACATAAAGGGTAAAACAAGTAACACCATCAGAGAGTTATTGAAATGCATGGTCTTTGAATACTTTAATAAATAGAAGCTTTCTATTACAGGTGTCATTTTAAAGCAGAGCAAGAATGGAATTTTAAATCACATTAAAGGAGGCCTGGAATGATTATGTTTATCAAAGGAAGACAAAGTTATTAAAGATTAAATAGTATTACTAGAAGAACTATTATGAAAGGAGGACTGGAATGTATAAAATATATATTAATTTATATCCCTTCCTAGCTACTATTCATAACAAGAATTCTGATAATCACACAAAAGCATCCCACGAGGGAACAAAGAATTGGATGTGCTGCAAACTTGCAAGCATCACAGAACCAGTGAATGGTGGAAATGTGATTCACACCTTGGCTGGCAGTCCCTGAGTGAGGGCTAAGAGTCTCAGGGTGCAATTACCTACAACTCTCCGGCTGATTTAGCTCCATGTCCAGAAACATCACTGCCAGTGAAAAAGCAACAGACATGGGGGTTATGATCAGGGACTTCGGAAGCTAACAAATGAAAGGGCACATAGCTTTAAGTATTTAAATTATTAGTAGGTTGATTTCAAAATAACTCATCACGGTCCTTCCTTTTAAACATGCATTTTTGTTAGAAAACATATTGGGGACTTACTGCTTTTCTCTTCTCATAGTCTTTAGGACGGATTCCAGAAAATAGCTAATATCCAAAAACCTTTTGAGGAAACTAATCTACTCCTGTTCCTTTTATTTTTATTTTTTTAGAGTTCTCATCTTT
Source organism: Lepilemur ruficaudatus (assembly GCA_963574885.1). Lineage (NCBI taxonomy): Eukaryota > Metazoa > Chordata > Mammalia > Primates > Lepilemuridae > Lepilemur > Lepilemur ruficaudatus. The sequence goes on along the minus strand of CAUYRT010087991.1, from coordinate 830 downwards.
CCTATGAAATCTCCTTCAGGTAAATACACCAGTGTAAGATTATTGAAATATGATTCTTAAAACTAAAAATACTGAGAAATATTAAGAATTAAAAAATATTTTCAAATTGAGTTTAGTGAATTTATGCCATAGACTTTGAATAGCATTCAAATACACCTGTTTTGTACGATACTCACCATGAAACTAGAAAGCCTAAAACAAAATTTCCAGTTGAAACTTATCACTAGAAAAATAACAATATGTCATTGCTGTTAAGTTCAACATATAAAGTGTAGGAATAAATATTTCATCTCTAAAAACTATAAGCTACACTAAAATGTATACTTCGAATAAAGCAATGCAAAGAATCATCGCTAGTGTATATTGATAAAGAACTATTGATGAAAATATAATATTTTGGTGTTTGCAGACTTAATGAAAATATCTAGGTCCTAGAAAAATCTAGTGTGGTAGATTAAAAAAAAATTTTGGATGTGTTTGGGAAAATATGCAATTAATAATATGCATAAGTAAAATTATTCAACTTTTAAAACATCTGTCCTATCCTTTAGGAAGACAGTAGTATTCTGAGTAACCACCATCTCTTCTCCTCAATTATTGCAATAGTCTCCGTATTCCATTCCTACCCTTCTTCAGTCCATTCATAGCAGCCAGAATTATCTTTTTATTTATTTATTTTTTTTATTTTTTATTTTTTTTTTTTTTTGAGACAGAGTCTCACTCTGTTGCCCGGGCTAGACTGAGTGCCGTGGCGTCAGCTTAGCTCACAGCAACCTCAAACTCCTGGGCTCAAGCAATCCTTCTGCCTCAGCCTCCCGAGTAGCTGGGAC
>CAUYRT010087990.1:0-34029 GCA_963574885.1 Lepilemur ruficaudatus | reverse complement strand
CCAGCATATTATGGGGGTACAAATGTTAGGTTACATGTGTTGCCTTTCTCCCTACTTCACCCTCGGAGTCAGAGCTTCAAGCGTGTCCATCCCCTAGATGGTGCACATCACACTCATTATGTATGTATATACCCATCCCCTCCTCCCCACTCCCATCTGCCTGATGCCTGATAAATGTTGTTCCTATGTGTCCACTTAGGTGTTGATCAGTTAATACCAATTTGCTGGTGAGTACATGTGGTGCTTATTTTTCCATTCTTGGGATACTTCACTTAGTAGAATGGGTTCCAGCTCTATACAGGAAAATACAAGAGGTGCTATATCACCATTGCTTCTTATAGCTGAATAGTACTCCATGGTATATATATACCACATTTTATTAATCCACTTATGTATTGATGGGCACTTGGATTGTTTCCACAACTTTGCAATTGTGAATTGTGCTGCTATAAACATTCGAGTGCAGATGTCTTTTTTATAGAGTGTCTTTTGTTCTTTTGGGTAGATGCCCAGTAATGGGATTGCTGGATCAAATGGTAGATCTACTTGTATCGCTTTAAGGTGTCTCCATATTACTTTCCACAGGGGTTGAACTAGTTTGCAGTCCCACCAGCAGTGTAGGAGTGTTCCTATCTCTCCGTATACACGTCAACATTTATTGCTTTGCGACTTTTTGATAAAGGCCATTGTCACTGGAGATAAATGGTATCTCATTGTGGTTTTGATTTGCATTTCCCTGATGATTAGAGATGTTGAGAATTTTTCATATGTTTGTTGGCCATTATTATGTCTTCTTTTGAAAAGTTTCTGTTCATGTCCTTTGCCCACTTTTTGATAGGGTTGTTTGATTTTTTCTTGCTGATTTTCCTGAGTTCTAAATAGATTCTAATTATCAGCCCTTTATCAGATGTGTAGCTTGCGAAAATTTTCTCCCATTCTGTAGGTTGTCTGTTTGTTCTCGTGACTGTTTCTTTGGCTGTGCAGAAGCTTTTTAATTTGATCAGGTCCCATTTATTTATTTTTGTTGTTGCTGTGATTGCCTTTGGGGTCTTCTTCATAAATTCTTTGCCTACGCCAATGTCTAGAAGAGTATTTCCAATGTTTTTCTCTCGAATTCTAATAGTTTCCTACCTTAGGTTTAAGTCTGTTACCCAGCGTGAGTTGATTTTTGTGAGAGGTGAAAGGTGTGGATCCTGCTTCAGTCTTCTACATGTGGCTATCCAGTTTTCCTAGCACCATTTATTGAACAAGGATTCTTTCCCCCATTGTATGTTTTTGTTTGCTTTGTTGAAGATTAGATGGCTATATGAAGATGGTTTTATATCTGGGTTCTCTGTTCTATTCCACTGGTCAGTGTCCCTGTTCTTGTGCCAATACCAAGCTATTTTAATTGCTATAGCCTTGTAGTATAGTTTGAAGTCTGGTAAATTGATACCTCCCATTTTGTTTTTATTGCCTAGGATTGCTTTTGCTATACGGAGTCTTCTCTGGTTCCATACGAAGCGTAAATTATTTTTTCTATATCTGTGAAAAATGATGATGGTATTTTAATAGGGATTGCATTGACTCTGTAGATCACTTTGGTTAGTATGGACATTTTAACAATGTTGATTCTGCCGACCCACAAGCATGGTATGGTTTTCCACCTGTTTACATTCTATGCTATTTCCTTCCTCAGTGTTTTATAGTTCTCCCTGTAGAGGTCTTTTACCTCCTTAGTTAAATATTTTCCTAGGTACTTTATTTTCTTTGTTGCTATTGTGAAGTGGACAATTTTTTTGATGTTATGGTTGACTGTGGCAAAGCTTTAAAAGCTTTCAAGTTTTTTTTACTTGTAGATGGGATATATTATGATTAAAATATACTGATTAAAGTATAAAGAACATTACTGTTACCTCTGAAATTTCTTATGTCTTTCCCTAATCCTATAACCTTCTTTGTTCTTTGAGAGAACTCCATCCTGGATTTTGTGTTTTGCTTTCCTTTATAGCTTTATCACATACTTAATCATTTTGCATGTTTTCAAACTTCATCTGTGTGGAATTTTGCTATGTGTCTTCTCTCATGACTTCTTTTTTCAATGTTATATTACAGTCATTCACCATGTTATAACTTGCAGCTGTGATTTGTTGATTTTCAATGCTAATTATGTTCTATTAATATGTCATCATTTCTTTTTTTGTTTGTTTGTTTGTTTGTTTGTTTTGGGATAGAGTCTCACTCTGTTGCCCAGGCTGTAGAGTGCCGTGGCATCAGCCTAGCTCACAGCAACCTCAAACTCCTGGGCTGAAGCAATCCTTCTGCCTCAGCCTCCCGAATAGCTGGGACTACAGGCATGTGCCACCATGCCCGGCTAAGTTTTTTTTTTTACATATATTTTTAGTTGTCCAATTAATTTCTTTCTATTTATAGTAGAGACGGGGGTCTCGCTCTTGCTCAGGCTGGTCTTGAACTCCTGACCTTGAGCTATCCACCTGCCTTGGCCTGCCAGAGTGCTAGTATTACAGGTGTGAGCCACCACACCCGGCCCAATATGTCATCATTTCTGATATCTATTTTACTGAGAAGCATTTCAGTTGCTTCCACTATTTATAACTAACAGTGCTGCTGTGAACACTTTCTGTTTGTTGCCTGTTTATAGGAATTTAATTTTGAATTGGTTTGCTAGTATCTTAAGGAATGTTCACATCTGTATTAATGAGTATATTTGCTATGTAATTTTTCTATTTTTTAATGGTGTTTTCAAATTTTGCAATCAAGTTACTCTTGCTTCATAAAATGAGTTAGAATGTGTTCCCTCCCCTCTCCTCTTTTTTCCCTTTCTATAATCTGGAATAGTTTGTGTAAGATTTGAATGATTTGTGTTTTTAATATTTGGTAGAACTTGCTAGTAAAACCATCATGGCTTGATGTTCCTTTTGAAAGAAGATTTTAAACTACTGACTTAGATTTTTTAATTGTTATAGGATTATTCGGTTTTTCTATTTCTTAAGTCAGTTTTAGTAGGTTACAATTTTCTGGAAATTTGTCCATTTTGCTTATGTTCTAAATTTTAGTGGCATAAAGTTATGTATAATATCAACTTATTTTTAAGGATATGTTCATGATGCCCCCTGTAATATTTGTAGCATCTATAGTTGTTTCCTCTTTATTTCTAATATTGTTTGTTTCTGTCTCTGCTCTTGTTTTCTTGGTCAGTCGTACTAGAAGTTTGTCAATTTTATCAACTTTTTCTGAAAAACTGAATTTGAACTTGACAGATTATTATATATTTGTTTTCTATTATGTTAATTTCTGATGTTATTAAAACTGCCTTTCTTCTATTTCCTTGGGCTTTATTTTGCTGGGTTTGTTTTCTTATCTTTTCAGGTAGATGCTTAGCTCATTATAATTATTTTAAAATGCTTGCAGATTCTTTGACACTCTATCCTTTAAAAAATGGAGTCTGGTTTTCCTCTGCTTGAATGTTGACCAGACATAATGACTTAATTCTTATGAACAGAATGTGGTGGAAGTGATCATATGTGACTTCCAAGAATAGGTCACAAAAAGAATAACTTCTGCCTGACTTTCTCCCTCTTGGATCACTCACTTGGGAGAGGCTTGCCATCATCATGTGAGAACACATGAGCAGCCCAAGGTGAGGGGTATTGAGTTTTCCTGCCAGTAACCAGCATGACCTTGCCAACCATGTGAGTGAACTACTTTGGAAGTGGATGCTTCTGTTCTGGCAAGCCCTCAGATGATCGCAGTTTTGGCCAACAAGTGACTGCACCTCATGAAAGACCTCGAGCCAGAAACATGCAGCCAAATTGCTTTTGAATCCCTGACCCACAAAACTAAGAGAGAAAATAAATATTTGTCATTTCAAGCCACTAACTTTTGGGATAATTTGTTTTATAGCACTAGGAAAGTATATACTCATTAATCATCAGCCTTTCTTCTGCTCCAATACAAGCATTTAAATGCTATAAATTTCTCTCTGTATACTGTTTTAACTGAATCCCATAAGTTTGGATATGCAGTATTTTTTTAATCATTCAGATTTAAATATCTTCTATTTTTCATTATTATATTTTTAAATCTATGAGTTACTTAGAATTCTGTTTCTTAATTTCCAAATATATATTATGTATTTATTATAAATTTCTAGCTTAATTGCATTTTGGACAGAAAATATGATATGTATGATATCATCCTTTAAAATGTATCACACCTTGCTTTATGGTCCTGTGTAGAGTTGATTTTTGCAGAAGCTTGAAAACAATATATATTCTACAGCTCTTTATGTCCAGTATTTTGTGTTGATGATGCAACTGACACACAAGCTAATGTGTGCCAATTATCCTAACTAATTATTTTTTGCTATGCTGCATTTATCAGTTATTGGGAGAGGTATGTTCAAATCTGCTGATATGGTGGTAGATTTGTTTTATTGTTTACATTCTTATTAATTGTTGAATTATGTATTTTGAGAAAGAGATATATACAAATATATACACATATACATACATATATATGCACAATGTTATACACAATGTTACCAGATGGATATGTGTTTAGAATTATTATATCTTCCTAGTGGACTGATTATTTTATCATTATGAAATGACCCATTTTATCTCTATTAATGTTATTTGCCTTAAAGTCTATTTTATCTGATAGTAATGTAGCTATATAAGCTTTTTTTAGTGCTTTCATGAAATATCTATTTAATAAAAACACCTGACAGTCTTTTAGATGAGCATTTAGTTTATTTACATATATTATAATAACTTATATTTTTGGTTGTAAATTTACTGTCTTATTTTGTGTTTTCTATATGGCCTATCTTTTCTATTTCTTTTTCTCTACTTTTGTGCCTTTATCTGGATTATTATTGCTTTACAATAAAAACATGTGTATTCTATTTTTATTTTGTTAGTGGTTACCCTAGAAATTTCCTGCAGAATCAAACTTATTAAAGCCAAAAATTAATCAATATCCTTAACTTTCTCACAAAAAATGCAGAGAACTTAGAATGCTTTAACTTTTTTAATCCCCCACCCCAATATAGACTATTGTAGACTTGAATTTTAATTATATCCTTTTAACCTTAGCACCTCATTATATTATTATTGCTATTTTATGCAGTTTTAATGTTTACTGCATTTTTACCACTGTAGGGGAGGAAATCTTTTATACTCTACCCTCTCAGGTTCTATAGCCAGGATCTGCTAAAAGACAGATTAATAGGAGAAAGCATACATACAAATTTTACTTCATATTAATATTTTTACATGGCACAAGGGGCTTTACAAAAAAGATGGTAAAACCCCAAAGAAGCAGTTAGACTTGGGGGATTATATACCATTTTATCAAAGGTGATAATTTGCAGAGAAGTGACTAGACACAGGAAAGGAGTAAGGGTTTCTAGGAATGCTAAGTTGTAGGAATTCTGTGGGGACTCTAATGAAAGATAAGGGTTATTTTAGTAAGGCATGTTTGTACAGACTCACCTTGGCATGGAAACCTTGTCTCTGGTGAGAAGAATATTCTCTTCTTCTTGGTAACAGGAGAGCACCTTTCTCATGGAAAATTTATGCTTTGCTTTTTTATGAAGCAGAAAGAGCAAGGGCAGAGAGCCCTTCTTGTATCTGCTGTTTCTCAACTGCCTTCAACTCAAAATAATCAATATTCCAAAGCAGCATATTTTGAGGTGGCATGTTCTGATCCCCTTCATTGCTTTCTTTGCTTACAGTTTCTTACTGCATTTTGGACTTTCCGTCTGGAAACATTCTCCTCCTGCCTGAAGTACATCTTGTAGAATTTTTTAAAATTTGGGTTTGTTCAAAGTACACTTTCTCAGTTTTTGTTTATGTCAACATGTCTTCATCTCATTCTTGTTTTTTGATATTTTCACTGAATATGAAATTTGGGGGTGGCAATTATTTTCCTATTGAACCACACTGAACATTTTGTTCCATGATCATCGGGCTTCTATTTCTGAAACTGAGAAATTTGCTGTCGGCCTAATTGTTGTTCCTTTGAAGGTAATTTGATTTCTTTCTTGCTCCATTTTTTAAAAAGCATTCTTGTCTGCAGTTTCACAAGACTGTGTCTTAGTTGTGGGTTTTCTATTTGTTTATACTGCTTGAAATTTATTAGTCTTCCTGAATCTTTGGGTCATTGTTTGATCAATTTTGGAAAATTCTCACCCATTATTTTTTCTTCTCCTTCATTCTCTGTCTCTTCTCCTTTGGGTAATCTGATTAGATGTACATTAGACATTTTTATTCCATCTTCCTCATCTCTTAAGCTTTAACTTTATATTTTCCATATTTTTTCTCTTTTTCTCTCTGAACGATTTTTATACTCTGTCCTTCAGTTCTCTACTTCTATCTTATTCCATATTTAATGTTATTAATCTTATCCATTGAGTTTTGATTTTAATTTTTATATTTTTCTTTTCTAATACTTATATTGGTTCTTTTTCTAATCTGAATGGTACTTAAAATAATCTCTTACTTTTTACTCATGTTTTCAGCTCCTTTTTTATTTTTAAACATGTTAAACAATATTTTAAATTCTGCATTTGCTAATTCCAATACCTGGGATCTTTGTGGGTTGTATTCTGCTTTCTGCTATTTGTGCTGGCTCTTACTCGTGGTACCTTATTAACTTGCGTACTTTGTGCTTTTTGATGATGACCTTATATTTCATTGAGGCCAATTGAAGGTAAATTCCTTCAGAAAGGATTTGTGCTTCCTCTTACCAGATGCTTGAGGGCACTACCAGATATTTGAACTGCCCAGTTAATGTGTATTTAGACCATGAATGCTGTGGGGATATGCTTCTGATTATGGTTTCTCAAGGGAAATATTTATCTCTTTCATTCAATGCCTAGGTTTGAGACAGGCCATTTTCCTTGTAATGGACTAAGATCATTTGAATGTGGGTAGTTTCCGCAATTTAATTTGGCACATTATGTGGATTGGGACTTTGATTCTGGCACTCAGCATCCTCAGAGGCTATAAAAAAGGGTAGCGCAAGGTCCTTAGGTTCTATTAATGCCTTCACAGGGGAAGCTGGCTTCAAGGCTTGGCTTACGTTTTGGGGTTTTATATTTATATACTTGGTGACTTAAACATCAGAAATGTACTGTCTCACAGTTCTGGAGGCTAGAAGTCCAAAATCAAGATGTTGGCAGGAGTATCTCTTTCTGATGGCAGTGAGAGAAGGATCTGTTCCAGGCTTCTCTGCTCGGCCTAGGGAAGCATCACTCTGGTCTCTGCCTTCATCTTCATGGCATTTTCCCTATGTATACGCCTGTGTCCAAATTTCCCCTTTTTATAAGGACATCAGTCATATTGGATTAGGGGCTTACCCAATCCAGAATGATCTCATCTTAACTAATTACATCTCCAATGACATTTCTGAGACTCTGGGGATCAGGACTTCAACATATGAATTTGGGGGTATTCAGTTCACCCATAATAGTTTCCCTACTGCATTGCCAGTAGACTGAAGAACTTAAAAGTGATTTTTAAAGTGTAATTTATCCAGTATGTGTTTTCTTCAGTGAGAGGATTGGCTGAGGTATAGAGCATACCATATTGCTAGACACCCATAGATAAAAGCCGCATGGTATTGACAAGTTCACTATCATGAAGAGCAGTTTTACAAAGGCTGCTTCCATCTTTGAAGCAACCATTCATTTTATAGCCTTGTTATATTGCCCTAGAGGGTCTGCAGAGGCACATTTGCTGCCTTGGCCTTGGGGAAAAGACTCAAAATCTAATCCTGATGTTCAGAACATTTTCAAGTTGTAGGACCACTGAGGGATTCAGTCAACTCTATGCTGAATACTCTCTGCAGCTATAGCTCATATCAACCGTAACGACAATAATAAAGAAACCTCTCATCAAGATTAAGTTATACCCTATATATTAAGTGTTAGATGATAAAGAAATGTGGAATACATTTTAGGAAGCTTTCCATCAAAAAATAGTTTAAATCTTTCCTGTACACAAAGAGTTAACTCTCAGCTCTGAAAACTTTGCTTCATTAGAAGAACTTACGCACTGAGGGTTATCCGTAGACAAAGATTTTTAGCAGTATTTTTCAAAACATGATCTATCAACCACTTGCTTTTTTGAATAACTTGGTGTGGGGTTGGGGTGGAGGTGAAGAGACTTCTAAAATATCGGCTTCCTTGGCTTTTTTCCAAACTTACTGATTGGAATCTCTGAAGAAAGAAGCCCAGAAATCATTATTTTATTTTAGTATATAAATATATCTTTATGATAATTTATTTCAAAATAATCCAAGGGGAAGAAGAAATGGGTACAAGTATAGATGAAGCAAGACTGGTCATGAGTAGATAACTTTTAGAAAGCTACCACAGCTAGGAATGGGAAGATGGGAATTATACTATTCTATTTTTGATATTGAAATTTTCTTTTAAATTTTTAATTATTATGGGTGCATAATAGTTGTATACAAACTTTATAGGGTACATGTGATGTTTTGATACAGGCATACAATGCAAATTAATCAAATCAGGATAATTGGGGTATCCAACACCTCAGGCATTTGTCATTTCTTTGTGTTAGGAACACTCTAATTCCACTCTTTTAGTTAAAGTATGCCTTAACTCTGAGGTTGCCTAACAGGTCTGCCCCCTCTTAGGAACTGGCTGCATCACTGCCTGAGCTCCGCCTCTGCCGCCTTCCGCGGAGAAATTGTCTTGCATGAAACTTAGGAACTGCTGCACAGCACAGGGTGAGCGGAGGGTGAGCAAGTGAAGCTTCAGCTGTATTTATAGCTGCTCCCATCCATCACCGCCTGAGCTCTGCCTCCCCCACTCTGTCCGTGGAAAATTGTCTTCCGTGAAACCAGTCCCTGGTGACAAAAAGGTTGGGGACCGCTACCTTAACTTATTGTTAATTATAGTCACTTTGTTATGCTATCAAATATTGTTCAGTCTATCTAACTATCTAACTATATTTTTGCAGCCATTAACCACCCCCACTTTATCCTCAACTCCCTGTGACCCTTCCCAGCCTCTGGTAACCATCATTCTACTCTCTGTCTCCATGAGATCAGTTGCTTTCAATATTTAGCTCCCACATATGAGTGAGAACACGCGAGATTTGTCTTTCTGTGCTTGGCTTATTTCATTTAACATAATGTTCTCCAGTTCCATCCATGGTGTTACAAATGGCAGGACAGAAATCTGTATTTTAAACAGCATCCCTTCAAAGTTAGAGAGTGGTTGTTGCCTAGGGTCTTCCTCTCAAATGTCAGCTATTTTGCTTTAAGCAACTTAATCTTTACTTTTCTTAAATTATACTACTAGTAAAGAGTTATGATTTTTATTATATGAAATTGGTGTTTGAAGTGATATTCAATAATAGAATTAAAAACTAGTGGATAGAAAAAAAAGTAGTGAGTGGCCACAATATGCTTAGCAATTATAAAAGACAATTAAACTATACTATTTTAGTTATGGTACCACACTGGGCTCTTCATAGGATTTCCTTTTTGAAAATAATCTTGACTCTAATAGCAAGTGCAACTGAGATCTATTTTCTTTACTGGGTTCTGCAGTGTGACCCTTTTTCTTTTATATTGTATTATCTAATTTGATGTCAAAGCTCACTCTGGCTGGCTTTGTATATATGTGTGTATATGTGTGTACGGATGGTCCCCTCCAGTAAGATAAAAAACCTCTCTTCCCTTCTGCTTTCATCCTCTACTTCCGTCCAATTGACAGACTGTCTACCACCTCTAACTCAGAGAAGGCCACAATATCCCAGAGGTGAGCAATCCCCCTGAAAGTGACATAGTCTCCTCCCCTTGCTTGAGCAAGCGTCAAAATGCCCTGGAGGGTTTGTTAAGACACAGACTGCTGGGCCCCCACCCCCAGAGTTTGTGATTCAGCAGGTCTGGATTGGGTTCTAAGAATTTGTGTTTCTGACGCGTTCTCAGGTGATGCTGACGCTGACACACACTTGGGAAACCACTGTATTAACTCCTTTAGCCCTCAGAGCAATCCTGTGAGGTTGGCACTATGCTTTCATCATCCCCATGTTACAGCCGAGGATTCGGAGGCATGTGGTAAGGCGGCTGGTGACTGGTGCAAGATTTTAAAGCCAGGCGGTCTGCCTCCAAGCCCACACTCTACTCCCCCTGTACCATTGTGGCTTCTCAGTCAGCAGGCACTTATTAAACACCTACTGTATTTTACTAGCTCCTATAAAAAAAAAATCTACTCTAATTCTTTATTCAAGACCAGATGACTTGCAGTTCGTCACTTCTCACTGGAGTCGGCGTGGGTAATTTCTTAATATCGATCTGAGAGGGAAGTGAGTCCCTGTATAAAGCATCTTTTGGAATTCACGTGACAATTGAGATACAGAAGTGAAGTCTTTTCTCTGCTTTTAAACATGAAATTGTGCCTTAACCCCAATGAATGTTCCTGCGGTAAATTGTGTACTGCAGAAATGTTCTCCAAAGCTAGAATTTTCCTGGCTTGTGCAAATAGACAGCTGAGAATAATTTTGTGGGGCATGTTGCAGGGGCGGGGTTGTAAAATTCATGGTACTTATGTATTACCAGTTCTTTATGTTTTAAATCCTTAGCCTTTTATTTTTTCCCTTCAGCATTTTCTTCTGTTAACTGGATTCCCATAATGGCTATTGCCAGGGGGAAGGGGGGAGTCCTGACTTGACCTGATTTAAACACATTTGGGTTTTTTTGTATATTCTTGTGGAGACCACAGATCATGCTTCAAGTCACCAACAGCTGGCCCCTAGTGAGACATTCCTATTTTAAGGGGCTTAGAAAAAAAGGTGAAGGAGAAGGAAGTTGGCAAGGGGCAATGACACGCAGTTTCACATCTTCCTAGACCAGGCCCCTCCCTCCCAACTTCCTTTCCTGTGGGAGACGAGGGCAGTACCAGCTAAGAAAGGAACTGAGACTTCTCTCATGTGTACTGCTCTGTTCCTTCCCCAGCTTTCCACAGAAACTACAGGACTGTGTAGATTGTCCAGTCAGCTAGATTGGTGATTATCATTTTATTCTAGTTTTGTGCAGGTATGTCAGGAATCAATGACACTTTAAGTGACAGGGTAGACAAAAGTTGGAACAAAAGAACTTTTATTAAGGGTCTGCTGTATTCAGAACATTGTCTTAGATGCTGGAGGCGGGGGGCGGGCAAAACAAACCCAAAACATGGCCATTGCTTACAAACAAGACTCAGTGTGTAAGGCTAGCTTGTTCAACCCACAGTGGAGAGTTTTTGGAATTGTTTTCTCCTGACTTACAAGAATAGATGGAATGAAAGAACTGGAAAGTGGACCAGGAGCATCATTTCACCTCATTCCATCTGACTTCACATGAGCTCTTGCCCAGTCCCCAAGTGGTTCTGTCCAATAAAGCACAGTGGGTCGGTCCAGATGTGTTCCTATCACGTGTCTCAGCCCTTGTCCTTTCTTTCCTAAATGCCCTGCCAGGAGGACAGCAGTTGAAGGTGCGCTTCTTTTTTCTTCTCTAAGCTTTGTGACATCAGATTAGAAATTTTCAAGTTGAGGATCAAAAGCCTTTCCACAAATTCATAGACTCCTTTTGGCAATAGCAATGAGTCATCCTTGCTGAGAACATCAGTAGTTCGCATCCTTCTACCACTTCTTGTCAGAAGAAGCTTAGCAAACACAGAGTGAACTGTATTTCCTGTCACCAAATGCCCTAGTCACAAGCCACAAAATTTTGCAACAAGGATACTCATTAAGGGTATGCAGTATTACAGCTGGGCCACTTTTGATCTGTGTAGTGTGTTGGGGGCCACTTTGGGTATGTGTGTGTATGTGTGTATGTGTGTGTGTGTGTGTTTGTGTGTTTGTGATGGGGGTACACGTCAGCTTCCTGGCTGGCCTTGCTGATGCCATCGCATGAGTCCAGGTGCTGCACTGCACATCTTTTGTGCAGATTCAAGTCATCATATTTAGTGTTTGACTTTAAAATGAACCAAGTTACCCACAGGTGTCCTGATAAATGAACAACAGCCAAAGGGAAAAGAAACGTTGGATTTCAATTGGCTTAAAGAAGTACAAAACTTCACTTATTTCTTCTATAGATATCTTGAAAGCTAAAAGCTTCCTAGGATTGCTAGGTGAAGTTCTAAATATCATTTATTTCAAGATAGATTGATTGACATTTATGGTTGGGTTTGGGTATGATGGAGGATGGTGAAATTCCCAGTATGATGAGTGAGTTGCCAATGGTCTAACATATTTCTATCTCTGCTTTTGCCTCTGATTTTTAGTTCTGCATTTGGTGGTTTTAAATGAACACAGTATTGCTCTGTTCATACCATTTATCCTTTACCAGGTCAGGGATCTAAGAAGCTTATGGTCAAATTAAGATGTCACTGGAAATGTGAATTTCATAACTGAAGAAAAGGGAGCAGATTTGAAATTGAAATATGATAATAGGGAGCTGAGAATTGGGTTAAATGGATTATTACACATTATAATCTTAATAGTTACATTTCTTGCTTTAATTTTCCTCCAGAGAACACATGCTAGAATTTTAACTCTATTTTTACTGCCCTTTTTCTTCCTTCTGCCCTTAGGGCTAAACCCTGGGCCAGTAACTCACTTTGGGACTCCTTAGTTTTATTTTCTAAAGGCCTTAGGTTAAATGTCTTTTCCACTGGAAAGCTTTCCTTAATCCATCAGGGCTGGATGAAAGCTCCTTTGAGTTCCTTCTTTCTGTCTGTCTAGTCATCAGTCCTTCCTTCTTTCCTCCCTGTTCTTTCCCTGAATCACAGTACTCATCACATCACACCATCATTGACAGTTTATTTATCTGGCTTCTGAAATAGAAGCTCCTGGAGGCCAGGCCTTTGTCCTACTATTGCATCGCAGCCCTCACCATGGGACCTGGGGTGTAGGGAGCACACACTCATTTACTTTTTTTTAAACTGAATTAATGAGCATAGAAAGTAGGTGATTATTTGAAGAAGTATCTGGAAATTATAAGGATAGTTAATAGAGCAATCCAGATTGTTTGGGGAAAAGACTATTTTTCTTGTATTAGCAGCAAAGGCAATTTCTTTGGAAGTCTCAGCTTTCTTCCTGGACTATCCATGCAGTTATTTACTCATTTTTCATTTTTCCAAAGGTACATCAACTTTTCTTTTCTTTTTCTTTCTTTCTTTCTTTTTTTTTTTTTTTTTTTTGAGATAAAGTCTCATTCTATCACCCAGGCTAGAGTGCAGTGGCATCAGCCTAGCTCACTGCAGCCTCAAACTTGTGGGGTCAAGGGATCTTCCTGCCTCAGCCTCCTGGGTAGCTGGGACTACAGGCCCGTGCCACCAAGCCTGGCTAATTTTTCTATTTTTTGTAGAGAAAGGTCTCACTCTTGCTCGGGCTGGTCTCAAACTCCTGAGCTCAAGCAATCCTCCGACCTCCGCCCCCCAGAGTGCTAGGATTACAGGCATGAGCTACTGTGCCTGGCCCAACTTTCCAACATTTCTTATGCTCCTTAATACTTCATATCATTTCTAAGTCTTCCTTCTTTATATAAAACAGTATTTTGGGATTATTGTCTGGATAATTCACAAAAATCAATCTCAGTAGTCAGATTTATGATGAAGACTGGACAGGCAAAGTGAAATTTGTTGCATTACGCCATTATGTAAATTATTGTTTTGTTGCCTGTGCCGCTTAAACATCCCTTCTTTTTGTTTAAAAAATTTTAATATTTTTTATATATCTATTTTCATTTTACACATATTCTTTACAGTTACCTTGGTGACTGTAACTTCCCCTCACTTTTGAATAAGTGACTTAATGGAAGAAGAACCTAAACAACCTTTCTTTACCTCTGCAGACTTTTCCTTTCACATTGAAGTGGCTTCTGAAATCTATCCTATTAATGAAGCTTTACTGGAATAATGACAGGGAAGATAATAGCTTCCTCTAATCCCACCTTATTGAAATGTGCAATTCATACTTATTCACAGATGAAAATAATGTGTCTATAAAATTTTTATTGATTATTATATAGCTCCTGGAGGAAGAAAACAGAAATGAAATGGTTTGTACATTATAGCTTGTCAGAAATACGATTGCCAATTAAAACGACAAAATACTAGCTAATGCTGCTAATGTTTACTGAGCACCTACTATATGCCAAATACTGTGCTAAGGCTGACAACAATCAATTTGGTTAAATAGTGTTAGATCTTTAAGAAACTGTGGCTTAGACAGGTAAAGGAACTTGCCTAGAGGTAGACAGTTATCAAAGTGGTAGACTTAGAATTCAATCCTGAATGTTTGACTCTGAAACTCAAAACTCCTAACTGCTATATTAAAGAGCCTGGCACCTGAAAAATTATTTTTTATTTTCCCTGCCACATTTTAAGAGGGCTTTTAGGAAGTAATAATACTAGTAATCAATTATTGAGTGCGAGGTAGTATAATGGGTGCTTGATAAGTGCTCTTTCAACCCCTATGACAATACTAAGGAGAAATAATTTTATCCCCATTTCACAGATGAAACTGAGGCTCATAGAAATTAAGACATTTATTTAAGTCCACAAGGCTATTAGATAGCTAAGCCTGATTCACACTTAGATCTCTGCTCTTGCTGCTGTAATATACTAGAGTATGTGTAGTGTGAATAGTGAGAGATCTGGAAACTTCGTTATATGACTGAGAAAACCGGTATGTTTAGCCTGACAATGATTGAAGGGAGGAAAAAAATCTTTAGACATCTTCTGTCACGTAGAAGAAGGATAAGACGTATTTTGTTTTGCTCCAAAGAATAAGAGTGTCTCTTGCAGATGTAGGCAATCTAGATCCTGAAAGTATAATTGCAGTTGCTGGCTTCTAGAAATTTTATTTAATGAAAAGTAGAAATGGAATCTATAGCTCAAAATTAGTAAAAACCAAATTTGAACTCAGTTAAAGCCCCCAAGTGGCATCTGTCACACGCATCTCCTAAATACGCCATTGCATTTTTGTTGTATTTGAAGGAGCAACATTTCCAGAACATCAGAGGTGAAGCCTCCTGTCAGTTCTGTATCTGCCAGAATGAAAACAAAATAATCTTATCATCCCTTTTTTTTTTTTTTTTGTCCTTCTAAAAACAAAGTATCAGTTGTTCCAGAGGAAGATAAGGTCAACTGATGGACTGGGAGAGAGGGGTCGCCTTAGTGTTCAAAGACCGCACAAAGCGGAGAGCGTTGGACAAGTCAACAAATAACACCCACACACACTGTGCTGAGGTGAGGGAGAGTGAACCGCTGAACAGGAGGTTCTCGGAGCCCCTTCGAAGAGGCGTGTGATGTTAAACTAACGGACCCTGGTGAGAGCTGGCGTGGCGGCACGCGCCCTGGTGCTAGCGACTCGGGGGTCTGAGGCAGGAGGATCACGTAAGCCCAGGATCAAAGTGCGTAACAGCACTGCGACTAGGGACTCCACGCCAGCATAGTGAGACCCCACCTCAAAAAATAAAAAAAAAGTAAATACATATGGTGACAGATGGAGCACAAACTAGGAAGGTAACCTGAGGAGGATCAAGAGACCCAGTGTTAGCTGGTCACTTCCGGTCGTGTGCAGCGGCTGGTGTTGGCCGGGCAGGGGGAGCGTTTAGAGACGGGAAGGTCTGCAGGTGCCAGGGAGGGCCTGTTGGCAACTGTCTAACATGTCCTTTGGCATGGTCTACTGTTGTCTTTTTGCAAGGAAAAGACCGGGTGAATCTTACTGTTACTTCTTCTCTCTGAATTGTAGAATAACTGGGTGCCCCTGAACCTGTGGAGAAAAGGACAGAAAACTTGTTTTTCTTTCATGTAAAAGGACATCGGGGCACTTTGGTTTCTAATGGTACCACAAGACTGCGCAGGATCAGTCACAGAGGTGCTAGAGAAGGTGGCTTTCTGGAGCATACTGATCCCACTTCAGAACAAAGAACAAGGCTACATATGAAGAACTGGTACCACCCCTCCCTCCCTCCCACCCTTCCCTCCTTCCTTCCTCCCTTCCCTCCTTTCTTCCTTCTGCCAGCCAACACTTACTGAATGCCTTTTGTACGCCAAGCACTTGCCAGGTGCTAGGAATCGGTGGTGTACATAATAGATATGATCCCTGCCTTCTTGGAGGTTACAGACTAGTAATAATAATAAAGAAAAAATTAATTATGAATTGAGATATGCAGGTTAAAGATGCAACGAGAAATTATAACAGAGGGACTCGATTTAGACTGGTTCAAGGAAAAGATTCTGTGAAGGAGTAATGTGGCAAATTAGCCCTAAAGAACATATGGTCCGGAGCAAGAGCTGGCAAACTGTGGTTTACATACCAGATCTGGCTGCCACCTGTTTTTGTGTGGATCACAGCCACGCCATTTGCCTACGTCTTCGTGGGCTGCTTTTGCGATAGAATGGCAGAGTTGACTAGTTTCAGCAGTGACCGTATGGCTTACAAAGCCTAAAATATTTACTACTTTGCCTTTTACAGAAAAAGTTTGCTGACCACTGATCTAGAAAATACTGGAAAATAAGAGCTACAATATTTAGCTTGGTCCATGCATTTTCCAGTAACCATAGACTGCAAGACTGAAATGTTTGTGGGCACAGATTACTTGGATGTGATAGTGTATGTCTCTTCATGGAGGAGATTTCAAGCAGGCAAGAAGCTTTCTCCGAAATTTGAGATTGCGTATTTCAAATGGACTTTCTATTTGTGGAGGGAGGTGTTACGGTGTTATGGTTGAAAGCTTTGCGTTTGGAATTCTCTTTTAGAAGACTTTTGAATTCAAATCTTGGCTTTACCTCTTAGGAGCTATGTTACTCTTCAGTTTCCTCGTCAGTAAGACAGAGGTACTTACAGAATCATACATTATTTTTAAGATACGAAAATATTTTCATAAAACGACACATCAACTTTTGTAATGCCACCCCATAAACAAAGTTCATGTTATAGTTTTTGTTTTCTTTTCTATCCTAATACAACAACTTCTTTTCACAATGTCTGAGGATAAATAAAAGTAGTGACTTCTAAGTCTCAATTTTACCAACTTTTGAAGCTGATTTTGTAATATTTTGAAATGTTTTTGCACGTTTATAAAATTAGTTCTTTTTTTACTCTGGAAGTTTACAGCGTTTGCCTACTATGTCTGCTTCCTTTTTCCCCCAGTGCTATATTTAGGGGGTGTGTACTTCTTGCTGCACCCCCACCCTTCCCCCAGCTGCCTGTAGCTTTGCATATCCTTGAATGCCCGTCAGTGCCTACCTTCCTTCCCGCCACTCCCTCAGTTTGCAGCTCGGGCCTGTATCAATCCGACAGCTGTAATCCAACCCCACCTGGCACCAGAGTGCCCGGATTCATTTTCAGCTAGTTCATGAGAGGGTCTGTTCTTCCAGCCTCTTCTTGTTTTCCCTCTCTTCGGGGTCTACTGTCTTTGCATTGACCTGACCACTTCCCCCACCTCCTCCCTGTAGTCCATTCTTCCCTGAAGTTCTGGCTCTGGTTCCACTTTCCTATGGCCCTGACTTGCAGTGCTTGGGTGCTAAGCCAGCTGCCTGCACACACCCTCATCAGCGGTCCCCTTTCCTGCTCCAGACCTCAGTTCCCTGCCGAGCAATACAGTTCTCACCAAGCTGTCCATGAAACTGGCATTCAGCCCTTCCCTTAAAATGCCTATTTGGTGGCCAACAGTCACTTACAGAAATCGGGTGAGCACTGCAGAGCATACCAGCAACGTACAGCAGGTGGCCTTGCTTACGTACCATGGTGATGGCTTCACAGCGCCATGGAAATATGCACTGGCCTAGTTGCCTAATCAAGAAAAAAAAATCAGAACTCGTAAAACAGAAATCAGGTTGTGGGATGCACTGTGCTTCTGCTTTCAGATCCTTTTTGGCTTGTTTCCATAGGCTATGTGGTTACTAGGGGGATAGAAATTAAACTGGTGTTCTCTGAGCTCAGTGACACAGGAAGCAGAGGCATCGAATGATGATGCCAGAGCTGGAAAGTACCTTAGAGATCATGTGCTCCACTGCCATCATTTGAGAGATAAGGACACAGGGAGGTTGAGTGACTCACCCAGGATCATGTGGAGGAAGAGCAGCTTTGATGAATGTGGGTAGCCTGAGGATGTATTTGCAGGCAGCAGAGAATTTTAGTGAACCAAATATTTAATTTCTTGAGTCAAATGTTGCTTTCCCTTTTTGTGTTTTATTTAAAAATCTCTTATACACACAGAACATTTTATAGAAATGCATAAATTGGATCGTATTGTAAATGGTAGGCTTTTTTCCCCTCACTGTCTCCTTCCATTCTTTTAATTCCTCCATAAACAATGTTAAAACCCCTGTATGTGTCTTTCCATATTTTTATTTGTATATATACATGCATTACAGGGGGTTTGGGTCACTTCTTTTTTTTAAAGAGACCATGTAATACATACTTTTCTGCATTTTTTTTAATTCAACAGGGCCTCATGGAAATCTCTCCAAGTCAACTGACATAGTACTAATTAATTTATTAGCAGCTATAGCGTATTTGTTTGTTTGTTTTTTCCTGAGACAGGGTCTTGCTCTCTTGACAAGGCTAGAGTGCAGTGGCGTCGTAGCTCACTGTGGCCTCCAAGTCCTGGGCTCAAGCCATCTTCCTGCCTCAGCCTCTGGAGTTGCTGGAACTACAGGCATGTACCACCATGCCCAGCTAATTTTTTAATTTTTTGTAGAAATGGGGTCTTACCATTGCCTAGGTTGGTCTTGAACTCCTGGGCTCAAGCAGTCCTCCTGCCTCGGCCTCCTGGAGTGCTGGGATTACAGGTGTGAGCCACCGCGACTGGCCCATGTTCTATGGTTTGTACCTCTCATTATTCAACCATTCTCTGACCGATAGCCTTCCCTTTGTTTCCAGGTTGGCCACTATAATCCATGATTAAATAAATATGCTTGTACTTATCCTTGTACATGTATCTTCATGTTCTCATTTCTGTGAGGCAGAGTCCAGGAAGTAGGGTTGCTCAGTAAATGTATTTTTTTTTTTTTATTTCCAGGCTTCCTCTTCTTGGTAGGTAAATGTATTTTTAACTTAATAGATGTTGCCAGATTAATTTTCAGCTGGGCTGTAACATTTTACTTTTCTACAGCGCATGAGAGTACTCCTTTTCCTGCATCCCTGACAGCAGTAGGCTTTTTAGTGCCTTTTTTGTTTTGTTTTGACAAGTTGATGGACAAGAAACGAATCTCCTTTTTATTTTGAGTGGCCTTTCTCTGCCTGCCAGAGAGTCCGAGTGTCTTATCTGGTACTTGTCAGCCACTTTGATTTACTTCTGTGTGAAGAGTCCACCAATGTTCTTCGCTGTTTTCGTTTTCCTTCATTCATTATTTCTCTTGTTCTTTCTTTCTGTTTTGTTATTTTCTTGTAAGAACGCTATGAAAATTTAGATATTAATATCTAATATATTAATTTCTATACTTCCATTAGAAACACTTTTTTCAAATTCATCCTTTATCTATCACTAACTATGTCATTATTAACCTTTAATTATGATATTTTTGCCATGCAAAGGTGTCTAATTTTTATATGGCCAATATGTCCATCTTTGCTTTTATGGCTTTTGGATTTCCTGGCTGTGTTAAGATTTCCTGTAACCCTAGATTATATATATGTAATTCCCTCAATTTTTCTTGAAGTTTTGATATTGCTGTATTTTTAACATTTAAATCTCCAGTTTGCATGGAAATCATGTTTATATATGACATATGTCAGTAGTCTAACACTTTCCCTTTAAATGGATAACCACTTGTGCCAGCACCATTTATTAAATAATCTAACCTTCCCACTGAAGTAAGCTACTATCTTTGCCATATATTAAAATTATATGTATGTGTGTATGTGTATATGTATTTATATAGCTCTTGTGGTTATCTTGGTATTCTCTTTTCTTTTCCATTTATTCGTTTGCTTATTCCCATGCTAATGAAATTTTGATTCGATTACAGTAGATTGTTGTTGTATATTCTTATACGTAAGAAAATTTTCCACTTACCATTCATTCATATACTTTCTTGACCATTTTTAGGCATATATTCTTATTTGGAAATTTATATTCTTTATAGCTAATTATCCCCCAATGCCTGCTGGGATTCTAATCACAATTACATTAATTTATAAGTTATTTTAGAAAATATTATTAAATTATTACATGTGATAGTCAATGGAGAGATCTTAAAAATTCACTTTAAAAACCCAACTCACACTCCTGGGGATAAACTCAGCGTCGTGCGAATGTGCGTTCCCTGTCTGTACTGAGCTCAAGGCTGTGGCTAGGGCACTGAGCGATGAAATGAAAAATATTTTTAGAGCCCCTACTATATGTCAGTCACCTTCATAACCATTGCGGAGAAAGTGGCAATCGAAAATATACCCAAAGGAATAGGATTGCCATTTTAAAAAAAGAAAGTTGTGTCGATTTTCTTCAGATAGCATATAGGCACAATATTTTAAAATCTAAAGCCATGAGATCTAACTTTTAAAACAGGTTAAGATGTCAAACAGGAGCCTAAAATGGATTTAATATTTGATGTCTATATTTAAATTGAGAAGTGAGTGAGCATAACTGAACATTCTAGACTTGCAGACTCAGTATTCATAGCTAGAAAGAACATGGGAATAAGTCAGAAGTAATCAGTACCTCCAACCCTTGATACTAAAGAATAACACACTTTTTGAAGACTGAAGACTAACAGTATAATTCATTTGCTTTCTTTTATATTGTAATAAAATAAAGGTGTATTTTTAATTTAGACATTTAACTTTGTCTTGCCCGATGTACTTACCAATCAACTAGAAACATGAGTCTAGACTCTAGATGACTACTTCTACACTAATTTGATCTTAATTAGAACCTGATAATCACTGATCAGATCTACATTCATTTATTCAGCAAATATTTATTGAGCATTTAGTATGTGCCGAGCACTGTTCTAGACACTCAGGATACAGCAATGAGCAAAACAAAGATTCCTGTTCTTGTGACACTTATATTCTAGTCGGGGACCAATGTCAGTAACAGGAAGTAAACCATAAACATAATAAATAAGCAAATTATGTAATATGATAGAATGTGATAAGTGCTATTGAAAAATAGTAGAGTAGATGAAGAGGGTCCCAGAGGGTGGGGACTGGAGGGTACGGGCAGGCCTCAGTATGAAATTAGTGGTACTAAATATGCACAGAATGAAGTAAGGAGATCTATTCCCAGCTTAAACCTTAAGAGAAGTGTGGAGATACAGAGTGCTATCAGAGAAGATTTTTTAAAAAATGTAAGTATGGGGTTGTAAGTATTACCCAGCTTGAAAGAAAAGTTCTGGGAAGACACAATAATGATTTTCTAATGTTACGTTCAACTCTACCGAAGATGCTCTCAATTGTAACGTGAGAAATGTATGTCGTGCATGAGGGAGAACTGCCTGATAATGAGAACTCTTGTGTTCTAACATGTGATACATGGAAAGATTGAGGCAGTGTCTTCTGAAGGACTTACATTTGATTAAATTTAGTCTGTAAACCAACACTATTTAATAAATATTAGCTTTTACTATCATTAATGATAATAGGTCTAGAAGAATTTTTATGCTGTTACAGCTATTTAGTAATAAATACTGCCCTGTTAGTAGGGAGGTGGACTGGACATTAAAAGCATGTGTGTTTCTATGATTCCATTATATTTTAATCACAAAAATACTATTAGGAGGCCAGTCACAGTGGCTTATACCTGTAATCCTAGCACTTTGGGAGAACAAGGTGGAAGAATTGCTTGAGGCCAGGAGTTTTGAGGCTAGCCTGGACAATATAGCAAGACCCCTATCTCTAAAAAAATAAAAATTAGCCATATGTGGTGGTGTGGGCCTGTAGTTCCAACAACTCGGGAAGCTGAGGTGAGAGAATCGCTTGAGTCCAAGAGAGTTTGAGGCTGTAGTGAGCTATGATGACACCGTTGCGCTCTACCCCGGGCAACAGAGTGAGACTCTGTCTCCAAAAACAACAACAAAATACCATTAGGAACTGTGAATGCCCAAGAGGCATTAACTTACTCTTATAACTGACACACCATCATAGAAAATGTACATGCGTACACACACACACTCATGTCTTCAAGCTTTGACACTTTCAACACAAGAATTGAGGTTTTGTTTTTATTTCCTCTTTTTGTGTTTTACCATAAAGGAATTAGATCACTGGACCAATTCACTCAAATAGTTCCATGGAGTGAGTTAATTACATCATATGATTCAAGCCTATGGCCACTATTGAGACTGTCTACAGTAGGGAACAGGGCACGTAAATCCATCAAACACTTTAGCTGACTTTTCTTTCTGGTGGAGGGAAGGAGCAGGGTGAACAATTTGTTGCTCTAAATATAACAGATTGTTGTAAGGCTGTATCCTGTTTGGAAATGATCTCATCTAATAACTCAGTTGCTGGTTAGCAGTTTTCTACCACACCAAGCAGGAATATTATGGTATGGCATTGTTGTTAGAGAGCCCTCAAAGTTAAAGCCGCAAGGGTTCCTCACTGCCCATAATGTAGGGTTCGTGAGTGAGAGATAATTGTCAAGAGTCTTAAACTTGAACTCATAATAATCTCCAAAGGGACTTGTCACAAGTTATCCAATTTCTTATTTTTGTGCATTACTTTGATCCTGGGGTTGTTCTGTGAGATGAACTGTGCTATGTGTTTAATGATGACTTAGAGAAAAAGTCAGCTTTCTTCCTTCTTTATTGATTTAGAACAGATCCCCTTTGTAGTGATGGTGTTTGCACACAGACAGGTGTGCAGTGGCATGCTCTCTTTCATCACCTCTGCCTCAGCCCCACCTCAGATAGACAACATACTGATGCAACCATGAGCGTCTGGAGCTGCTCCATCCAATATGGCAGCCACTAGCCCCGTGTGGCCACTGATCACGTAAAATATGCTGATTCCAAACTGAAATGTGTTGTAAGTGTAAAAGGTACACCAGAGTTTGAAGACTTAGCATTAAAAAAAGAATGTAAAATATCTCATTAATAATTTTTATACTGATTACAAATTTCAAATACTTGGGATTAAATAAAATATATTATTAAAAATATTATCTTACCTGTTTTTTATTTTTTATTTTTTTTTTGATGTGGCTACTATAAAATTTAAAATTGCATATGTGGCTTTCATTATATTTCTATTGGATAGCACCGGTCTGGAGTCTCCCATTTCCCCTTCCATTGTCCTGGGGGGTAGGCCTTTAAAACCAAGTATTGATTACTTTCTGCAGCCTAGAGAATGGTATGTATTTGTGTGTGTGGTCTATGTATCTTGTCATAGACCATGAAATGGCAGACTGGAATATTTTCACTATCTTATTAGGTTAATTAATGAGATAGCCCATGTGGCGAACCCAGCAGAAATAACCGTGAAATGAACTGTTGTTCAGGGAAGTGGAAGGAGAAATGAGGAGAGCATAGAGACATTAGAAAAACTCTGTCCAATAGAAATGTAATGAAAGTCACACGTCATTTGATATTTTCTAGTAGCTACATTGATGACTTTTTGCAGCTCAGAGAAAGATGAGTATCAGAGAGAGAAAGAGAAAGTTTAGTGTGAAGAAAAGGATAAGGTGGCCTTGAAGCTAGAACTTTATGTCCCCAAGTTGGAACACTATTATGGAAAGCACCATTCAAATGTTAATAACACTGTGCTTTAAGTTCATCGTAGAATTATACTATTTCATAGCTTAAAAAGGAGACATGACCATCAGCCTCTCATTTGAAATGAGAAATTAGGCCCAGGGAAGCAAAGGAACTCACCCCGAGCAGAAGTGGTAGAAGTAGAAATAGCACCAGTTTTAATTCTTACTGGACTCTGTGCTATGGCCTGTGGCTCCCGTGATAAATATGACATGACAGTCCCTGTCCTCAAGGACATTCTAGTGCAGTGGGACACAGGTTTATCCTGTTGTGTCACGGATGACATCCCTCCTTTCAACACGAGTGCACCTGTGCTCTCTCCAGAGTGCTCCAGGATGTAAGGATTTTCCCTCCATTCGCGAAAAACAAAACGTTTAAGGAGACAGCAGGGACCTTTTCTGAGTCAACCACACTGAACAATATCTTTAGGGAAAGGAAAAAAAGAATGACCTCTTCGGGTGAATCACACTGGAAACTGCTTGGTGGACCGAGTGAGGAGCTGGGCTTGGGCCCTGCCAGTCTGGAGGGAGAGAAAGGCTGGTCCGCGAGGGGTAAACTCCTCTCCCCACGGTTGCTGATTTTACAAGCACCTCATTCACTGTGGGCCGAGTGCTGGGACCACAGCACGTGGGGCACTGGGCAGCTGCCGGGGACGCTCTGAGATTCTAAGAGGCAAACTGCCAGGACCATTTTGACTCTGAAGAGGCAAATATTGCCGATGGTCACCAGACGATTAGTTAAAAAAACAAAAATAGTCATTAGATCAGCATGTATCTTCCTAAGGATAATTAATTGTCCTAACGTTTTGTAAACTTTGAGCCACAAAATCACTCACTCTTCATTTCTTATGCATTCCCTTTCAATCATTGCTCACATGGGTGCATATTTTACATTGATTAATAGGATATATATGTAATTTTATAATCTGTTCTTTGCACTTAAAATTATCCCCAAACTACTTTTCCATAATGTGTCTAAGTCATCATAATTGTTCTTTTAGTGACTGCATAATATTCCAATAAGTAATCCTATCTTGTTTGGGTTAAACTTGTTGTTAGCCAAGTTATTAAACAAAATGCCCCTTGAAATTTCCTGAAAATAACTGCGAATGCTTAGAGTTTTCACAATAAAATCACACATTTACCCTAAGTGTAAAGCCAGGCTAAACGGGGTCCCTGGTGAGACAGCACATGCTGATGCACAGAGTCACAGGCATCACCCACCCCAAAGGCACAGTGCTCTCCCAGTGCTGTGCAGCTTAGAGCAATTATGCAAACTTGGTACACATCGCAGGCTAAGCTAGCCCAGAAATTAAAAAGAACTCTGTTGGCAGCGCTGCCCCTTCTTGTAATAGGTCAGGAATATAGACACTATTTTTATTGCTACACGACCGCTGTAGTTCCCATAAAAGAAAAAATGATCTGGTACCTGAGAACCTGAGGATTAAATTGTATATTGCCCCTCCAAACCTAAGGAGCAGTCCATGAAATTAGCCAATGTTCTCACCTTCCGAATCAGGGCAGGGTGATGGGTTTCCAGGAGTCAGTAGTTGCCATCCCTACCTCTTAGGAAGAGAATGGAGCATGAGTCAATTTAATTTTTTAGGTCTTTGGGAAAAGGTTACAAATAAGGAATCTAAGGTATATTTTCCTAGATAAGAGTAGACTGCTGTAGTTAGAAGTTTTGAGTAACGTTGGGTCCTTTTTCATGGGACTAGAAATTATACTCTACCTATAATTTTTATTCTTATTTGATGACCTGATAAAATGAGTTATTTATTTACATGACCTTGGAAAATGACATAAAATTCTTTGATTTCAGTTTTTTTATTTTATACCAGGAATGATTACCTCTGGCTTGCTTGTCTCATGAGATTGCTGTGAGAATCAAATGAGTGTTATAAACTGTAAAATCCTCTGACAAGTTCAAGGTAGATGTTATTATATTTATATTAATCATCGTAATGATGAGTAAACTATCCCCAGAGAGCATCATCGGACAGTGCTGTACTCTGTGGGTTTGTCGGGTGAGGCTATGATGAAGTGATGCCAATTAATGCCATCGATTCCAGCAATTTGTTTTCTAGCATAAACCTGGCTGAGTCATTCCACTGTCTGCCTTTACTTGCAGAAAGTTTGCTTTCATGGATGTTGGTAAGAGTAAGGTGGCCTGATTTCACAAGAGGAAGTTTATCCATAGAATTAGTCAAGAAGAATTTCCCTAATATTTTTGTGTGCTACAGTGAGAAAGTATACCAAGGCCCATTTGTTAGCAGCCATTTCTGGGAATAAGAGAAAAGTATCATCAAAAATGAAGGACGAGTCTACAACTAGAGGAGCACCTTCCCTATGTACTTGAAAACTCAAGCTTGCTTTAAATTGTGTCCAGCTTGTGTGAATTTTTGCCTGCAGAGAGCAAGCCACACAGCTCCCCACAATGTCACCGAGAGGCACATGACCCAGTTTCTGTGGTCTGCGCTGAAACATTACCCGAGTGTGTGCATTGCCACAGCTGCCTGTAAAACATTATGTGCTGGATTGGACACTTTTTAAATTCACATTTTAAAGAGGAAATTAGATCATTTTCATTTGTTTTGCTTAGGTTTCGGTGTGTAATTTTTTTTCTCCTGAGATCATTTCAGCAGCATTTCCACAAATAGTTACCAGGGGATTGGGAGACAGTTCTGCATTCACTGGCTTAGAATACACATCTACCCATATACCACCATATGTATTTGTCCTGGGCAGATAGGAAATAATTGACTGTGTGATTGTTCTCTTGGCCTGACTCTGCCCAGGTAGCTAAGGCACCTAGGGTGAGAGACGAACTCTTTTGAACCCATGGAAATCATGTTCAATGAATCACATCTTCAGGGCACAGAGTATTTTGATGGCATTCAGAAAGAAAGAAATATTCTCTCCTCCTGTATCGGGGGTCTGATGACACCATCCTTGCATTTTGGAAGAGACTGGAGCATGGGTCATTTTTATTTTTTTAAGGCTTTGAAAAAAACTTCAGGTGAAGGGAACTGAGATCATTCATGCTAGAGAAAGGAAGGCTATCGCACACAAGACATCCCCCACACATCCACTGAGTACTGAAAAAGGGAAAATGAGATCAACCAGGGTTCCATCTGAGGATTTACCTCTAAACAATGACGACTGCTCCTGAAAGCAGCGGGAGGGGATTTCCCGTGGAACACCTGGAGTTCCAGGTGTTTGGAGTGCTGTCTTTATGACCCTGCCCGAAGTGTTATCTCCTTAACCACATAATTTTTATACAGCTTCATTGTAGTACTATATTTAAACATCACTTTGATTAAGCACAAGGGTTCATGTGTGCTAAGTGGGTGAACAGTTGACAGAGGGTGTCCCCATTCTTAACCCTTTAGTGAGGGGACAAAGCTATCAAGGCCCTCAGCATTCAAGAGTCATGGTCTTCTACCGTATCTTTTTCTTCTGTGTAATTTTTTTCCTCGTGTGTGATCCATAAACCACCTGCAACAGCATCACCCGAAGAGCTTGTTTAAATGCAGATTCCTGAATCCAATTCCAGACCTGCTAAATTCAGAATCTTTGAGGCAAGATCAAGAATGGAATTTTCAGTAAGCACCACGGGTGATTCTAATGTTCAAGAACCACTACCCTAAAGCTGGGTACAGGAGTGGTCCTCAAAGTGCATTCCTGGACCTGCAGCTTTAGCATCGCCTGGGAGCTTGTTAGAAATGCAAATTCTTCTTGGTACTCAGGGAAGTCTGACAAAGCACTGGGAGAGAGCACAACAGTTGCTTTCAGTAGCTCTTTACAACAGTGGCTGGGAACTCACTAAGACAACGTAACACATCGCCACACTTGGGTGTCGTTTGTAAACATGAAATTTCAGATTGGAAGGAACTTTATGGGAAAATTAATCCAGCATTCCTTCTAGTGTTTTAATCCCTCCCTTTTTCTTCTCTCCCTCCCTCCTTTCTTTCCTTCTTCAAATATTTATCAAGTCCATGTACTGGGGGTTGGGGATGCCATGGTGAATACAAACAGTAGCCCCCTGTCCTTTTGGAGCTTAGAGTCTAGGGGAAGATGCATCTCCCATGATCACACTAATAACTAAAATTATAATTGTCATAAATGCTGTGGATGGGGAGGCATGTGGTGCCACAAGAGTATATAATAGAGGGATCTGAGCTAGTCTGTACACCTTCTAGAAGGTAACTCAGCCCTGAGGGAGCACTTCTTCTCTAGGGGAACTTTTGACATCCTGTTTAACTCTAAGATGAGCCTAAATGTTAGAAATTTGTCCTTATAGTGAGTCAAAATCTGCCACACTCCGGTCTGCACGATCCTGGCTGTAGCATCTGAATCCACATAGAACAAATCAAGTCCTGTTTTACATTACAGATCTTCACATAGATAAAAACTCCTTCTTTTCTAGGATTTTTCTTTCCAAGGCTTTGAGATTCATCATTCACTTGATCTTCTTCAGAAATATTCCACTTTTTTCCTTTATTTTAAAAATGTTTGTAAAATTTTCTGGTGCTCAGCATGAGCTACAGGTTTGGAATGATAAGCTCAGAGGAGCATAGCTCAGAATCCATATAGGACCATCCTTGTCCTTGTTATACTCCACATTTCTGAGGCCCCAACTTACCTGCTTTGTTAAGTGAAACCCCAGGATTTTGGTTTGGTTTTTTTTTTTTTTGGTACCTTTATTCATTCAATCTATTTATTTACCAATCTTTTTTTGCATGCCTATTATGTATCAGGCTCAGATCATATATTTTTGTGGGTGTGTTTTTGGACTTATGTGCTAGATTAATTTATCCATATTATGCTTCATTTTGGATGCTGATTCTGTCATCCACTAGACTGTTAGGAACTTGAAGTTAAAAGCCATATTTTTTTTTCAGCTTTGTGTCCTCAGGTCCTAACTCAGTGATTGGCTTATAGTAGATAAATGAAATTTAATAACTATAATATATATATGCATATATGCACACACATTCTTTTCCAAGCAATTGAAAATATTTTGAGGGCAGTACCCTGGAGATTTCTTCTATGATGTTAATAACCACAGTCCTTTAACCAGCAACTATCATTTAGATTGTTTAACTATTTATGTTTATTTGCATTATCAGCCAATCTAAGCTTCTTCAGTGTGTCAATCAAAATCATGCAAGACATGATTTAATCATTGCCTTGCTAAAATCTGCATACAGGATGTCTATAACAGCCTTCTAATCTACCAATCTAGTACGTCTGTCTAAAGGAAATGAGGTTAGTCTGTCTTTACTTGTTCTACTAATGACCACTTCCTTTCTTCTGTTGACAATCTTTTAATATTTATTGACAAGTCAAGAATTCATGAGCTTCACTGCTTTTAGCTGGAGAGGCACGCAGTATTTTTCTGTGCGGTTAAAAATTTTTCTCAAAACAATGTCTTCATTAGAAACACCTTTCTTCCATTTGTTTGAGTGGTTTTCTATCCTCTGAGTGAGTTCTTGTATCTGTGTTTTCACCTAGAGCAACACCACTGTAACTCATCCTTGGGTTTCTGCATCTGTGACATACATTTTCATTTTTGGGGGGCATATCTCTCCTCTCTTCCTGGTAGATCTGTGTTCCCTAACACAATATGATTTGGTCAGTAGATTAATATCTTAGTCTAAGAGTTTACAGAACACAGTTCAGGGGCCCTGGTAGTTTACCAGTTTTCTAAGTACCTGGGGTTAATTCCCGTAAGAGTTATCATTTAGAATATAGAATAAATATTTGCTTAGATTGGTCATATATAAATATGTTTTTAAATAAAAATTAAAACTCTATTACCACTTCATTGGAATGGTAATAGAGAATTAACCATTCACTGTTAATTCCAGTGGGGGTTTTCTTTTGTTTTATTTTTAGTAATGTCATGTCATATTCTATCTGGCCCTCAATCTGTTCACTTGAAAAATGAGGCTTTTAGACTAGATGATCCCTAATCTATGATCAAACTCTGGAGTTATATGATTCTCATGAGGAGGAAAGTCCCTTTTAAAATAACTTTAAAATTAAACCACCACCACACACACACACACACACACACACACACACACGTGCTCGCTGCAGGAATGCCTGTAAAACTAGTGAAATCTGAATAAGAAGGTTGGACCGCATCAATGTCGATTTCATGTTTGTGATATTACGCTACAGTGTTGCAGAATGTTCCTTTTGAGGGAAACCGGGCGAAGGGTATATGGGCTCTCTACTTTTTTCTTACAACAGTATGTGACTCTAAAATTATTTCAAAATAAAAAGTTTTAAAACATTAAACCATGGAGTGTTATCACAGGACTTTGCAGATGTGAGCCTTGCTGGACCAGAAGCTGTTTAACCTACCTGAAATGTAGTTTTCTTGTTCTCTGTAAAGTGGGAATATTAATCCCTACCTGATGTGGGAAAGATTATAAGACACAGTGTGTGTAAACATCTCACAAGGTTCATACTCCGTGGTAGGGACTCAGCAAACGTTGGCTACCTTCCTCTGCGCCCCTTCTCCTTTGTTCTAAAAGAAACAAAGGCAGACAGGCTCACTGCAGCTCTCCTGGGAAAGGTGCCTTCGGACTGACGCTGGAGACAGCTGAGAAGTGCACATCAGCACGATGAGCCCCACAGCAGCGTAGTGAGTAATGCTGTTACATAACTCTCACAAATCCCCAGGCAGATCAGCTAACAAGGCTTGGCGCAGTTTACGGATAAAATAAAATAACAAGGCAGCCTCCAAACTCAGCCTGAGTCAGGGAGTCCCGACACAGCCAGCAGCCAGAGTCAAAACCTAGAATGACTCCACGGGCCTCTGCACTGCCGAGTTTCAGTAGACTCAGATTTGTTATAAATCTGCGCAAGTGGAAAAAACCAAAAGTGATTTCTTTCTGGCTTGCCCTCTGAATAACTGTCCCCGAGAGGCCTAGAGAATTTTTCCTTCCCTTGCAAAATCCTTAATCATGTCTCCCAAATATGAGTTTTCCATGCAGCTGCGCAGATGAGGAAGTCGGGAGAGACTAAAGAGAATAGTGCTTTCCTGGACATTTCTTGGTCCTAAGGACGTGATTGTTGAGTGAATGGCCAAGATGTGTCTCCCACGTGTCTCCTAAAATGCTTCGGGTTTCCCAGGGCTCTTTCCTTGGCCCCGATCTGGTGAATGTTTTAACCAGGGATTTGGCCAGAAGCGCAGGAGGTAAGCTTACCAAATTTCCAAATGATGCTGAGGTGAAAGGGAGTTGGAGACAATTACAATTCTAAAATGGTTTTGGCAGGCTGTGGGACCCGAGGCTGATCACAGTACGTTGTAATTTAATAGACATAATGTTAAACTATGTCCTTCAAAGTCAAAAGCAGAAGTACAGGTTAGGAGAGCTTAGATTGACATGAGTTTTATATGAAAAAGGTACAGGGATTTTATTTGACTACAAGGAAGATTTGAGTCAACAGTATGACAATGTGGTTATATTAAAAAAGAAGTTAGAGCTGTAGTTCCCAGTCTCTGGGCCACAGACTGGTGGGAATCGGTGGCCTGTTAGAAATGGGGCCACACAGCAGGAGGCGAGCAGCAGGTGAGGGAAGCTTTGTCTGTATTTACAGCCTCTCCCCCTTCGCGGCATCACCACCTGAGCCCCGCCTCCTGTCAGATCAGTCACTGTCTCCCAGCACCCCCAGATGGGACCGTCTAGTTGCAGGAAAGCAAGCTCAGGGCTCCCACTGATTCTGCATTATGGTGAGCTGTATAATTATTTCATTATATATTTCATGTAATAATAATAGAAATAAAGTGCACAGTAAATGTAATATGCTTGAATCATCCTGAAACCATCCCCACAGGCCAGTCTGCAGAAAAATTGTCTTCCCTGAAACCGGTCCCTTGTGTCAAAAGGTTGGGGACCGCTGGGTTAGAGATCAGGAAAAAAAGTCTCTTTCTGCTTTATGTGATTTACACTCGTCAGACAATGCCAGTGTATTGTGTTCAGTTGTAGGGGCCAAGTTTAAGAAAGATAGTGACAAATTAGAATGGATCACTGAGGGAAGGAAGGAAAAGGGAGGGCCGAATGAAAAAGATCCAGAAGATAAGTTGTTTAAAGAATGGTGGAAGGAAAATAAGGATATTCAGGTGATTGCTGGTTTTTCAAGTTACCATATGGAAAAGGAGTACTTTGTCTCTTTTGCTCTGAAAGAGAGAAATGAGATTAATGAGAGAGAGAGAGTTCATGGAAACATATTTTGGCTCAATAGAAGGAAAATTTAGAGCAGTTCAGTGATGGAAAGAACTATTGCATTAAATTGCGAGTTTCCTGTCACTGGAAATATTCAAGCTGGGGCTGCACAAATGTCTCTCTGGGATTCTGAGGGATCCCAACATTAAGCAAGAGCATTGGTTGGTGACCTTTGAGATCACTTCCAAGTCTCATAGTCTGTAATTTAAGTGAGCGTGAATGCCAAGGCTGCTCATGACACGCCAGAGCCAAGCTCTCAACTCTTGGCTCGGATACTGACCAGCTGTGTGACCTTCAGCTAAGAAATTAACCATTTCTTGCTGCAGTTTCCTCATCCATGAAATGCGGGAGCCGAATTCGCTAACATCAAGTCACTTCCCAGCACGCCACTCTCCTCGGGCATCCTCGTAATTCCGGCATGCCAGAAACAGAGTTTGGGCTGACATCTGCCTTTTTTAAAAGGCTGCTTGCAAGAAGGCTTAAAAACCAAAAACTATTGTTGATTCTGGGGGCCACCGAACTAAACTCAATTTGCTTGTTGGCAGGAGAGCCCGTGATTATGAGTTTGTTCCCATGAGATTTGTGGCAGGAAGTTGATCAAGTTTCTCATAATCTGGGTTCTCTCAAACACCTGTACAGTCTGGCTGAGTTCAGCAACGCCTTTGCAGGCAACTTAGAAGAAATGAAGGTCATGTTACCATTGCAGTATAATTCTATCTTTCACAAAGCAAACTTTTGTTCTTTATTTGCTTAGTGTTCTGGCAATTGCTTTTGAGCTTCACTGACAATCATAAGAACAAATATCCATAAAGCAACTTACTGTGTGGGGACTCTGTTCTAGAAACATTGTATAAACAAATTTATTTAATCAGTTTATAAGCTGAAAATCTAATGATGACTCAGTAGATGAGATCATTTTTCCCCTGTGGAAAGGGAGTAGTTAAAATCTAAGTTTTTCTTAATGGTAAAGAGTCTAGAATTCAGATCCGTGCTCTCGTTCTCTGAGGCTTCATTGTTTGAAGACTGTAATTTCTTGGTGGTTCATTCGATTACGAATGCTTTTTTTCCTCTGCCTATATTAAGGCACCTCACTTCCGCTACTGGTACCCTCTGGCTCTCCTATTCCTTCTTTGACTTCTCACTGATGCTCACATGATTGTCTCCAAGTTCCATTTCTTCAGTTATTTTTTTCCAAAGATCTTTGAAAACGCAGCCATCCGTGCAAGTGTCATCGCTTGCTTTGAATAGAGATGCAGAAGTTAACAGACAGGATTTCAAACACTTTCTCCTGAGGTCAGCAGGGGAAGAAACAAATAAATGTATGTTTCTTGTAAGGACGTGAAGAGTTTAAAACTTCATTCCCTGGCTCGAGGGTCTGGCCATATTTACTCTATCCAAATACAGTACCATATTTTCTTCCATCTCTTTGTTTTCTTAGGATGGAAATGGAAACAGCTGTTAAAAATAAGAGCACATGAGTCGATCTTGAATCCCAATGTAGCGATTACAGTTTCCATCTCAGTTGGTAAAGTCGTCCCAGTGTGCTGAGCCCCTTATCACAATCTCCATGAGGGGAGAACACTACCGATGGTGTTGTCAATTTTATAGCAAGAGCTTGATTTTTGTTTTCCAAACCTCTAAGATTAAACACTAAATCAGTTGCAAGGCCAAAAAAAAAAAAAAAAGGAAAAAAATACTTCAATTTAAAAACTGGATTCTTAGGATGGGCCCTTTTTCTGATGTGGATTTTGACCAAATCCCTATGTTGATATTAGAAATGTCGGTTATTAGGCCGGGCGCGGTGGCTCACGCCTGTAATCCTAGCACTCTGGGAGGCCGAGGCGGGCAGTTTGCTCAAGGTCAGGAGTTCAAGATAAGCCTGAGCAAGAGCGAGACCCCGTCTCTACTATAAATAGAAAGAAATTAAAAATATATACAAATATATGTAAAAAATTAGCTGGGCATGGTGGCCCATGCCTGTAGTCCCAGCTACTCGGGAGGCTGAGGCAGGAGGATTGCTTGAGCCCAGGAGCCTGAGGTTGCTGTGAGCTAG
>CAUYRT010087988.1:0-90803 GCA_963574885.1 Lepilemur ruficaudatus | reverse complement strand
GTGTGTGTGTGTGTGTGTGTGTATGTGTGTATCCATGGACAGGGTTAACTGAAGACTTTTGTCCTTTACCTGGCTTACCAAATTGTCTTTGGGATAAAGTTTTATCTATAGCCTTGGAAAGAGTGTTTGAAATCCTAAGCTTGATATTTTACCTTTAAACAGTTGTGATTTGTCTTTACAGCCACTTTAAAAAGATTTTGGAATGACTCAGCACAAAGGAAACCACAATGATTTATTTATTTATCCCGAGTGACGACAAGACTTCGGGAATACAGGTGGGCTTCACACATGAGCTTGAATTCTGCTTCTGTGTCCAAGGACTCAACTTTTCATGTTCTTTCTGACAATGTGCTATTCTGGTTCTACAGTTTGTTTTAATTTGTCAATTGTTTTTTATCTAATTATAGCTCAAGACAGAGGCTGATGATTTGGTAGGAGTGATAATGTTCAGCATATTTCCAAAGATTGTTCTGAGCTGTTCAAATGTCTCTGGTGATGAGTCTCAGAGGGAACGTGTTTAGTGGGGAAACTCCCCCAGGTAGCTCTGGCATGTTTCACCAGGTGAAACTCCTTCGTCCAAGTAATAAAAATTCACTGTCAAAAAAATATTTTCTACTGGAAAGATTATTTTCTATTCTTGAGGAAGTCATGTGTAACCTACATGCTTTCACAAAATGAAAAATGGAAACTTTTTAAAAAAATCATATGAAACATTGATACAACCCAAAATAAGTGTACTTAGTTGGCATAACTTAGGTATGAACTGCAAATTTCAATTGTTCTCCTATATACCAGTTTATCTACCCTACTCTGAGCCATGCCTGCCTAAAATATCATCTGTGTATATATTTTCCTTTTGCTTTTCTCTATCCTCTTCTCACCTGAGAATTTCAAATTGTCTGATCTCAGGGTTAGACACTATCTAATTATCTTACAGAAAGGTAAAAATTAACATAAGCAAATCCAGCTCCTGTTAGGCTGTTCTTATAATTTTGTTTGGTATTTTTCTTCCTCTTTCTATGGGACTAGTTTTCTACTTTGCTTTCTGTCTTCTAAAGATATATTTGAAGAGACATTTACTATAGCCTGAAACAGTCCCTGAGATTGTGTTCAATATGTCTTTTTGCTCCTTTAATTATATTTTTGGTTCTTTTGGCAGATTTTATAGATCTTCCAGTCCTCTTTCCTACTACACATTATGTAGTTACAAGGCGTCTGTCTGTTGCCTGTAGTACTCTTCATATTCCTCTTAACTACGCTGGCCTCTGATGAGTTTAAAATGATGAGTGCCAATTGACCTATCCGTGAATTGATGGTGGAACTCTGAACAAAGAGCTATTATTTGGAATCCCTTCCTCTAGCTAGCAGTTCCCCAAGTGCTATTTCATTCCAAAGAATCCAAAAGAAATCACCTTGTTACCATCATAAGATATTTCAGTAGCCTCAGTCCTAGTGAAGAGAGGTGCATGGTCTAGGAATTAGATTATAACATTAAATTATGATTTAAGTGCCTCCAGCAAGAGCACTTTGATACTTTGAAAGCTGAAAGTACAAAGGAAACCTTAATGAAGAGAAGTATGAACACTTGTAGAATGTCAGGAAAAGTAACAAAAAGACTATATAAATATGAGTTTTAGAAAATAAAGGAGCTTATCATGACACAATCCCTATGTGTTTAATAAAAATATATATGTCAATAAGACCATTTAGACATTCAAGTCACAAACATCACTGAGCTCCTACCAAGTGTCAAGCACTTTTCTAGGCTTTGGAGACACAGGAATGACTGTCCGTAAGTCCCTTCATTTAGTGAAAGGGTTAGATACGTGCGTGGGTTGTAAAACAGAGAAAACTTCGAGGACACTATCACTGAAGCATCACTGAAACACGTGAAAATTCAAAGATAAATAAAATACTACCCTTTCTTTTGGGAGATTTATCTTTAATAAAAGAATTTGCCCTTTCTTTTCCATCCATCCTTAAGCAATAAAAAAATAAAAATTTCTAATGAAGAAACTTGTCAAATTTTGAATTTAAAGGCCAAAATTTAAAGATTCCTTCATCTTTGTTCAAACGCCACTTTCTTGGCAAGGTCTACCTTGACCCCTTGTTTAAAATTACAGTGTTCCCCTCAGCCCCCATCTCCTTAGTGTGCTCTTTCTCATAGCACTCATTGCCTTCTAACACACCATGTGGTGTCTTACTTGTTATCTGCCACATCCCACTAGAAAGCGAACTTCACGTGGGCAGAGTATTGGGTCTATTTCATTCACTAATATGCCTCCAACCGACATCAGTCCCTAGCACAGAGTAAACAATCAGTTAAGCTTTGTTCACACTTTAGTGAAATGAGTCAGAGAATCTACTGTTTAGCAGAGTACTGTTAAATGATTAAATAATGGAGTTGGTAAAAGAGGAAAAGTTACAGCAGAGAAAAATATAAGCGCATGCTCTCCTACTCCATTCCTATCCTCCCATTATTTCAATACTGAAAATATTAAACATTCAATTTTTTCATATTATACTTAATTTTTACTTTTAACCATGTTTCAAATTTTTAATTCATTTGTCTTATTTTTGATTGAGATATTTTTTAAAATGTAGCTATCTAACTCATTATTTTTCCAGTAGTGGTTAGTCTTTACAAACATTAAGTTCCTCGGAATTTCAGTCTCTATCCCTTTAGCATCTTTTCCCAGCATCCCTTGGAAGCAACAACTTTCAAGTTATATCTGGTCCTACAGGCTGGATAATAAAGTAACTAAAATAATACTCCAATTAAAAATATTTCCAACTTATCACATAGTGTATAACAATTAATAATAATGACAAAACATACTCTCAAACACATAGTCCTATGTGCTTCTAGAATTAACCACACATTACAGGAAATTGCTTTACTGCCCAAGAGAAACTCCCCGTCCTCACTTATATTGCCTCCTAATTGTTCCATTTGCCCCCAGTCTCTCCCTACTTCTACCCATCCTATTTAGTGCAGGTAGAGGTATATTTCTTAAACATTTATTGAATGACAGTAATCTCCAAATTCCTGCATTAGTATTCAAGGTCCCCTCATCTGGCCCC
Source organism: Lepilemur ruficaudatus (assembly GCA_963574885.1). Taxonomy (NCBI): domain Eukaryota; kingdom Metazoa; phylum Chordata; class Mammalia; order Primates; family Lepilemuridae; genus Lepilemur; species Lepilemur ruficaudatus. The sequence goes on along the minus strand of CAUYRT010087988.1, from coordinate 87,719 downwards.
TTCTCTATACATAATACATTAAACTCCCCACCTCTCTTTGTCAGTTTTTTGTGAATAAGTGTCTTCCTTGTTGCCTGTTTTCATACTGATTATTCTTCCTAATGTCCACGATAAGTCCTCAAAGATCCCTCAAGTCAGAATTTATCACTGATTTGCCTGTGCTCCCAGTGTATTCTGTATTAACTTCCTTTTGTTTTAATTGCCTAAGGTATTCATCTACCCTACAAGACTGTGACTTCTCAAATGGAGAGCCCAATACCTAACTTAATTTCATATCCCCACAGAAATACCCCACTGCTATTCACACAGTGACGTGGTCACTACATACTTGGCACAGAAATATGGTCTACTACGTGATGTCAGGATGTTACAGTGCTGACACTGTGGTAGAACATCATAATTCTTTGATGTCCCCTGGCTTCTGGTTATTTTTTCACCTTCTCCTCTTGGAAGCAAAGACAGATACTCTACATACACAGCTCATGCTAAAAGATAGAAGATGTGAGTGAAGAACGAGTTGATTGAGGCTGGGTGACAACTATTGCCCAGCAAGTACCCTCAGGCTTTCACATACCCGCCAGTGTCATATAGGTAATGTTTCCAGAAAAAGAGTCTAGAAAATGATTTCTAAATTTCATTCTTTAGGTTTCCTTATTCATTGTTTCTATTATTAATATTAATAATTATCAATCTTATCTAGAAATCTAACCCTCCATCACCGGGGAAAAGGAACAAAACTGGATTCAGTAAACAGAACCCAATCATTTCTTTTTTTTTTACTTATCATCTAAAATACTTGCCAAATTTTACTGTATGTCAGTAATAAATTTGTTTTAATTTGCTGATGTGATCTCAGTACTTACAATATTACATTTCTATACTAAATTCCTAAATATTTTAAAACTAATAGTCTGTTTTTCCCCTTCCAAAGAAACTGAGTGTTATATTTTTATTGTTGCTGTTATTTACGTATAATGATGGTACATCCCTGGCATTCAACAAATACTGGTTTAATTAATTTTGAAAATAGTAACTAAAGATAATATATATTTCAGTTTTTCTCTGGCATAAGCCTATATGTTAAAGCACCACCTTAAAAAAACTGAAATAATACTTTTTTTGAGAAAAAATAAAGTAGTAACATTTCTTAAGCCTGTCTTGTAGATGTTGAATGACCTGTTACTGTCCTAATTCTACCTTTTGGCATTACTTTATTGAAAACCTATTAGAACATAAATCAGGTTGCATATATAGTTATCTATGTTCATTAAAGTCTATATGCAATTGTACAAATAAATTGAGTGTTTGGATTTGAACAATAAATTTCTACTGTTCTGGAAAAGGCATCTTACCTCAAATAGAATTATAAAGCTATGTTGGAAAAATAGGATTTGGGAACACATTGTGTCACTGAGAACACCACCCTGATTTCCTCCCTACGACATCCTTAATAATAGCGCTGCACGTGCCGGGCACTGTCTCTAAAGCCATTAAGGGATTTTCTCATCTAATCCTCACAAAAAACAATGAGGTAGGAATGCTAAGATCTCCATATTACACTTGAACTAACTGAGCCTTAGCGAAGTAAAGCTCACTAGCAATGGGAGGAGGAGCAGTTTCTAAACCCAGTCAGTCTTGACTTATTTACTACCTCTTTTTCTTTTTCAAAGCTTGCTTCTATTTCTGCTTTCCAATTTTTTTAAGTGGGGATAAAAAGCAATTCAATCATGAATCCTACTTGAATTTATTTATAAGAACTTTAATTCGAAATTGCCGTGGGTAAGCCACCACAGGCCCAGGTCAGCCAAGAATTATCTATGTATAAATCTGTAAATTGTCAGAGTGAAATGTCAAGCCATTAATGATATTCTATAATCTGAGGAGAGCCAGCAGGTTTTGAGAACCATTCACACTGATGGCAAGCCCTTGAGTTCTCAAGCTCTCAAGACTGTTAGGACAATAGATGCTATGACAGATAAGGAGATCCACCTCCCAGCCCCGCTCCAAGAAGAACTTGCTGCCCTGCTGTGAGGAGTGAGGTCAGTGGACTTTCTTCTGCTGGGACGATCTCAGCTGCAGAGAGTTACCTTACTCCATGTCCTTCCTGGAGTATCCTACACCTGGTGACTGAGCCAGGCAGGGACACCAAGACCCAGGCCCAGTGCAGGAAACTCTGATGGACAAGAGCTTCCTATCACGTTGTTCAAGCCTTTGTCAAACCTGTACCACAGTTTACTTCTCTGCTCAATCCTGCTTCCGGAAGCTTCACTGAAGTTGATCCCTAATAAACATCATACTCCGGGAACACCATCTCAGTGTCTGTTGTCAAAGAACCTAACTCATAATAGGCATTACAACCAAGTCAGCCAAGGTCGTTGGGCCAAAGCTAATGTTCCTTCTAAGTTGCCCAGTGTTTAGGAATGGAGGCCACATATGGACATTCACCTTATCTAGGTCACTAACCACAAGTTCATCATGAAAATGTCGAAAATAAAATCTGTACACACAAACAGAGGGAGAGAGAGGGAGAGAGAGAGATGGAGAAAGAGAGATTTCTATGCTTTCTAAAAATCTCATGATTGATCTTGAACCAATGTTTAAATTGTATCTGCAATTAATAACATTATCTCCACCTCTTCAGAATTATGTTTATATGTTTCTCTTATCCCATCCAAGTAGTTATGTTTGTAAAACATATAAACCAGCTCCAAAAAATAAGCCAATAATTGCAGCCAATATGGATGGCTACAAGAGAAATACATTGAAACTAGTTTCCAATCATAGTTGGACATTTTTCAAACTAGAGCACACAGATATTGTGAATCTGGGAGCCAGTCAGGTTACAAAATAAGTAGTCAAAACATGTGTTCCCTTGTTACTTTACATGAATTTAAAGATTGAAAGATTGAAATTAGTAGTCTTTATGATCTAGTAACACTAAATGTTACTTTTATCTGCAAATTTATAGAAGGAACATCCATAATACTACAGATTCTTTCCATATACAATATTTCAATGGACTAAAACTAGATTTTTCTATATATGTATAATTATACCATTTATAATCTCTTACTTTATAATTTTATTTAATACTCCTTTCTCTAAATTAAACTGAATTACAAAAATATCTATATGATCCAAATATTACTTTTAAAATGTGCATTCTTAACTGATTTTTTTTAATATTTCTAAAACCTGATAATTCTTTCACTAATTGTAAGTAATTTCTTATGAAAATGCATTTTTGTAAGAGGGGCTTACATATAAATAGAAAGTCTAATAAATTCTCCATAGTTATCTGTCAGTTTCTCTGCTGTGGACATTGGTATTATTTCACCATGTGATAAAATATTTTATTTTCTAATGATATTACAAAATAGGATGCTGCAAGAGCTGACATTTCTCCAAATATCTCATCTCTTCAGAGCTAAGGCTTTTAATTTCTCCTCAAAATTAAAATTCATTGTAAACCTACATTTATGGGTCTATTTTCATTTCATACTAAGGTGATGGATTAGCTTTATGGGAACACAGTTAAATGACTGGAATTTTTTGCACTTTAATACTCTCAGTTTGAGATCAAGTTTGAAAGTGTAGACACTTCAAAGCATTTTCCAGGATAAGAACAATGAAACTATTAATGGTAGTCACACAGCTACATTTCCCTTAAAAAAGCTCTGAAAATATGTCCCTGGCACTATGCAATGCTGACTTAGAGGGCTTAGTCTTAGGAAAAAAGTCAAAATTCAAAATAATTTATCATTAGATCTATAAAAGTTTTTGAAACAGCCTAATGTTTATTATTATTAGGAGTTTCCTTCATATTCAGTATTATATTATTAAAAATCATCTTGTTCATGTATTGTTCCATAACCCAGAACCATTCTCAACTAATTTTGAGGATATTGATGCTTTACTTTGAACCAGTTTTCTTTGGGTCCTTTATTTCAGGACTGGAAACATGTCAAAATGAGACTTTTCTTGTAGTCTTAAATTGCATTACACTTTTGCATATGTGGAGCTTATAGGACTGTATGAGAAATGAACAAATTGAAAACTGAAAAACAGCATGTTTTGTTACAAACACATGACAATATTTTGGTTGAAATGGAAGAAATATGTCAACTATAAACAGCATTGCCCTAAAGCGTCCTATTTGTAGAATTGCTGACAGCCATATAAAGCAGACACCCTCACTGATCCTTTGATTTAAACTACCTGTTCTCAAAATACAAAAAAAAAAAAAAAAAAAATGTAAAAATCAAATTTGTGTTGTATTGAGATAAATTTCAGTATATAAAATGACTCTTGAGTCAAGAATAAAATAACAGCAGAAGAAATTATTCAGAACTTTCTGAAGCCAGGTTAAATAGCAACTGTGGCTTCATATATATAAGCACAGTAACAAAACATTGAATTAAAAAGATCCATAGGGTGTTTGAGACCTAATTAAAATTCCAACCAGATTTGCCAATGTATATTTCATTTTGTGTGCAAAAGCAGACATGTGCCCTTGCATGAACTGTAGCACTGACACATCTGTGAAATGGGAAGAATGGTAGTGTTGCTTCTCCTGAGTAGAGGAATTCACCAGTAAAATGTTCTGGATATAAAGCCTCAGACTAATCCAGCAATAAATTCCATACAAGTTTTGGAGAAAATAAAACCATTATAGAGACAATAATCCCCTCAAGCTAGTAATGAAAATAAAAATGATTTACTCTAGGAATCCGACTGCATTGCTATTGGATCATTTATCTATGTAAATTATTTGCATATCAGGACAAGTAGAGGCCCCGCATGTTTATTTTCACTTTCACCAATGCCTAAAGCTATATATTTGATTTCTGGCTTACCTGATGTTTCTTAGCCATTAGTTCACCTCAGTACTCATCCTCTTAAGAAATAAATCTGGACTAAGCTTTGGAAAGTAGGAGGACTAAAGCCAGAATTTATTTCAGATAATTATTGTGTGGATAATCTGGCAAAAAGTTAAAAACATAATGTGTTCTTGATTAGTAAATGAAATCTTATTTTTCATGCTTGGAGTTGTACTATTAACATATGGATATTCGAAATTCAGAATTACAGCACAATTTGTCTTTAAAATATTTAATGAGATTTCTCTGCAGTTATAAGGCCTAGCACTTCAAGATTTTGAAGTACCGTAACAGCAGTAATCAATTAAGGCTTACAACATTCTAAGTTAATAGACTTTCAACATCCTGAGTTAATATTAAGTCAGCAGCCTTTGGTTAAACATAAGCCAAGGTTGAGGGGGGGGAAAAAAATCACAAGGTTAATTTACTTGAATACTTCTATGTTTTGGACATTTATAAATAAAAGATTCAGATTCATGAGTAATTTTTATTCTAATTATGTTTCTCACTATAAATAAAATATAGCATGTATAAAAATTCAATTACAAAATATGTTCATAAAGTGTAGGTTTATTAATAAGCACTTACTGAGCATCTGCTAGGTGGCGAGTTGTTTCAGATCTGGGAGGGACGTACAATATCGTAAGCTAATTTTTACTTTATGGTAACAAATTAATATGGTCTTATATTTAGTTCTACATTATAGAAGAAACTTATTCAGTAAAATTCTATAATGAAGTAGCAATCTTAATGATTCCTTTATGAGAACTTCACATTATTCAATTAACCTCCCTATGAAATTTAAAAGATCATTGTGTGGCATTTAATAAGTTGAAAGAAAAAAAAAAGAAAATAGAATAGCCTTGAAAATATTTTTATGAGAAATAAGAAAAATGAACTCATTTAGACCACATGAAGAAAAGCAGGTCTAAGTTAAAGATCACTAGGGCTGAGGAGCCTAACGCCAAGTTGGACCCTGGCCCATGCAGCTTTCTGCAGGCCTCAGTCATTGCCAAGCCCCAGGAAGCACTAGTCAGATCAAGGGCAGTCAGCGTAGCACCGCAAACTCCTCCTGAATCCCTGAAATGAGCTCTGCCATGACCACTGCATGAGGGATGTTGAAAACTGTCTATGGTGTCCCTCAATCTTTGAACAAGTCAGAAATATGAAGATATGTCTAATGGAGACATAAGGGCAGAGGAATATTCTCCATTTCCATAGCAATAAGACCTAATTTTACCTCTAGACCATCAGAAAGTCTGGCTAAGTATAGGCAAATTGGGACTTGAGGGAGAAGGTGAGGAAGAGGGTAGCATAAATCAAGACTAGTGTTAGTCTCTTGGCAACTTCCTTAGCCAGAATTCTTAGCTTCTGACCCGGGGCTTGTACTAGGGTAAGGCGAGCCGGGCACCTAGGGCACAACACTGAGGGAGGCACACCATGACCCGACAGAGAGAGCCTCCTTAAATTCTGCACCCCAGGTATCTCACTCACTTCACCCTAGTCTAGGCCATCTGACCTACAGCTTTTTCAAGGGTTTTATGTCAAGAACTGTCAAGGCACTGTGGACAAACAAATGAGCCTATGTTTTAGAAAAAGGATGATATAAAAAGTGGAGAACATAAACAAAAATGTTCAAAAGAGAGGCCACTTCCCAACAGGAGAAATATTGTGCACCAAAAATAGGTAAAGTGGCCCATCATCCAAACTCATTCCGCAATAGCTAATTTTGTACTGGAACACGATTTATCATTTTAAAAACTTAAATTACCAGGGATGAAATCTAGCCCTAAAATGTATCCATATGTAATAAAAGTCTAACAAAATAGTCATTCTTAAAAGTATGTGGTAACCCTATTCCTACTCCTACCTAATACGTACAAACAGGCTTCAATACAATAATGAGTTCTATTTTCTGTGAATGTCTTCAAAGCTACTACAATGTAACTAAATGATTTTAATTATAGGAGATTTTGTAGTGGCTTATTTTGAATCAAATGACAATAGCTCCTCAAGATTGAGCTAAATAGATACTTCTGTGTTGAAATCAGAATATAAAATCTTACAAAATGAAAGCCTTTGAAAAGAAATAATGATTCCTGGGGCTCATTCGTATTTGAAGTCCCAGAGAAGACACTTGGACTGTTAGGTTCTTGGCTTAATTATAACAGAGGTCATCATTTTAAAAAATGAGTGGATTAATGTTAGAAACAGTACTTATTGCATACTTTTCTATTCATAGAGAACTTAACCTTTTCAATTTAATACCTTTGATTTCCAAATCCATTTGCAAGTAAAAATAAAGTTATTTAGTCTTGGTGATTTTCCAAGACTTGTGAACTCAGAATTTTTATATCTGTAAGTTCTTAAAGTCTGACGTGATCTACTTATTTCTATTTATTATACTTCCTGTATACTCCCATGGTAGAGCTTCCATGTTAATTAATTAATTAATTTAATAGGATATGGTGCATATCCTGCCTTTTAGAATTGAATTTACCATACTTAAAAAAAGATTGTTTGTTTCATGGTACTTGAGTTTGATTCATTATAATAAATATCTTCTTAGGTTTAAGACAAAGGTGAAAGAATCATCATTATAAATATGCGAGAATTCTTATCAAATACCTTGTCATTGTAATAATTTTTAGTCCGTGGAAAACATGAGGACTCCCTGACCTAATCCTCTACTAAGTCCTTCTACTAAAATACATATAACAGGAATTGTTTTTAACTATCCAGCTTTTGCTTTAAAGTGTTTATATGTTTTTAAGCACCGATCATGTATGATGATCATAGGATCCTTGAAGTAAATCAGTAATCATTTCCACACTACAGATGACAAAATTTAGGTTTGGAGAATATGTGACTAGACCAAGGTCAGAACATTTAGAAATGCATAACAGGGGTTAGAATCCAGATCTTTTTATTCCCCATCCAGAGTATTTTCCACTATACTGTTACAACTGGCTGAATGTAATTATGAGCATTGAACATTTTCAATACTAATAGAAAAAGATTATGGTCTCCAAAACTTTCATATTTTATGGTTGTTGATCATTTATACCCTTGATATCAACTTCCTTTAAAAGTAGAGCACCTTGAAATTCTTTCCTCTTTCCTATAAGTGAAATGCAACTGGGTCTATTGGCAAGATACACTCTTTAAATATTAGCCACAAACAAACATGCAAGGAAGCCACAAAAAAAATACAAGTGCGTCACTGCTGTCATCAAACCCACCCTCTCTGGCTTTTGCCAAGGGGAGAGGAAAAGTGACCTCCAAAGACATTGAGAAAACAACCTGATTTACAGGGCAATATAAATAAATGTATTTCTACGAAAGTTGAATTTTATAAGTAAAGGCAGGAAGAAAAGTAGATAGAGGACTACTTCAAAATAAGTGAATAATAACACAAGTCCCCTTGGACTGCTCTATGGAATTTTAATTCACTATTGTGAAGTTCAAGAACTATTTTTTGTGCCTGGCATTCCTCCAAAACTCTGGCCAATAATGATGGACTGTGAGGAATGGCTCTTACACCATAAAATGATGGCTCATTCCTCCTACAAATTTGTCATTCTTAGCTGTGCACTGTGGCAGACCCTTGAAACAGATCTGTCACCATGAGCTAAAGGAAATGCTTTCATAGTGGTCTGTCCACATAATTAGACCATTGTGTTGTGGTTGTGGTTGTGTTGTATGGAACACTTATTGTGCTCTTGGAGAACTGGCTTTTAATCTCAGTCATGTCTATGCCATTTTAAGTGGTCACTCAATTTCTCTGTTTCTGGTGTCTGATGGAGACAAACTTATCCTTACCCACTACTTCAGTGAGAAGAAAAAGATATTCTGCGTGACTCAACTTTGAAGTATTAGGAGGCACATATAACCACAGGTGATATTATTTTCACTACTGTTTTATTCTCTCTGAGCTGAAACATGAGTATCCTTGAGGTATTACTAACACTAAACTGAAACCAAATATTCACTCTCATAGTTTATATCTAGTCACTATATCTTTGAGGATGGTTTAGAATGTTCTCCTTGCTGGCTCTTTTGCTATAATTAAACTGAATCCAAGAAAATGGTTTTTCCTGCTTATTTTTTAATTGAAAATGGTAGTTTTCTTATACTCCTGTTAGAATTTTCTCCATGTGAAGTCATTAACATGCCACTGATGCTACTGTATGTATCTCTCCATTCTCCTGGGATCTTCAGACTCTCTCTGTCTCTCTCTCTCCTCCTCTTCCTCCCTCTTCTCCCCTCCCCTTGTGTCTCTGTGTCTCCATCTCTTTTCCTTTCCTTTTACTACTGTTCCTTTCCCATGCTTATCCCTGGAGGCCACAAGAATATGTGGCATTGCTTAGTCCTGCAGGTGTCAGGGCTAAAACCTCTCTGAATCCTGCCTTGAGCAATCTAGGCAGTAGAAGTTGTGGGAGCATCTGGAAGGTTTTTAGTCAACACAGTGAACACACAAAATATAAGCAGAACACTCATAACTCCTGGAGCCTATTTTTACATCAACAGAGGTTTTAGTTTTCTTTTACTTCACATTTTACAGCTTTTACTATGAAAGAAGAGGTATATGTAAAGCGACTGTGATTACTTAAACTTTACATTCACTAAAGATGATTTTCATTGGCAAAGTTCCCATGGAGTGCTTTCAGATTTCCCTGGTAACGAATGTCTTCATAAAGGCATAGGAAGGGACAGAGGTTCCCACAGGAATTTCATAATTCATTGATGGGGGCAGGAGAGGGCGATTGACGTTCCTTTCTGGACTTGCCCCTTCGGTTATAGATACACTTGCAGGGAAAGAATTATCAACTGCTATTTTCCTCAGTGTATTAATTTGCAAAGGAAAATAATAAATCTGGCCTTCTAAAAGGGCCGCTAAGAGGAAAAATGAAAAGCTAAAGCAGTGTCTGCATGATGACCTGCAAACATCAAATTTATATAGAAATTTTCTAAATTGTTTAAAACAATATTTTAAAAGAGAAAACTTTCCAGCGAGCCCTATTTACAGAATAGGGGCTTACCACACTGTATATTGTGATGTGGCTCACATACATTTAAGCCACTCCATGTTTTGAACCCAAACTATCAGCAGTAATGTCTAAGCACAGAAAGAGTTATGATGGCTTTTAAAAAGGTTTCTTTTCTAAGTAATACACTCACATTTTACATGTTCACAGGAGTTGTGACCATTTTTTACATTAGATAAAAATTACTGTAATTTTATTCGGAGAAGATAAAAATGAGCGTTTGCTGAATCAGTGGGGTCTATAGTAAAGCAAATATTAATAAATTAGCCCTTCAGAACTATGGTCAAAACTGTATTTGCTTGGTAAGGAAAGCCTTTGCTTCACAGCTAAACCACAGCCCATGCGATTTTAACAGAAACGATGAATATGGGTATTACCTTCACGGAAAGAAGTCTGATGCCAGGTCTTGAAAATTTCCATGGGTGGTGTGCAGTCACACTGGTAAAGCCAAAACCAGTCTTCAGTGTCCTCACCACTTTGCAAGCTGTCAAAATCCTCGTCATTTTGAAGATGATTGTCACTAAGATTAAATAAAATTATATGTGTTTTATGAGAGTTTTGTTATAAGATTTTCAATTACTATGAAAGAAAGCTGAAGGGTGCAGTCAGTGTTTAAGGCTGACTGCACAGCGGTCTTTGAATTTCCATTCATTCTGCCATTAAATGTCTTTAGCCACAGCTCCTCCTTCTCTGAACCCCTCCCTCCTGAGGTAATGTCCAGGCATGTTCCATGGACTTGTAATACAAATTGCAACACATCAAATACTACCTTCTCCTGCTGAAATAATGCTGGTGGTGTAGAAAACTTGTCATCTATCAGAGGAATTGCTTATGCAGCTCAACAGAATGACCTAGACACAGTGGACAACCTTAAGAGTATCACTTACTTGAAAGAGTAGCAACTTTCTATTAATGCCAAGGATCAAAGGTTTTTACTTGAATTACATGTTTTGCCTAATTTGCCTCAAAAAAGGTTTTTGGATTCCCAAAGAAACCTGAACCCTCCCTTGCCATTTTCTGCCTGGAAGAAGACAATGGAAACCACACATATAGTAAACCACATATAGTGAAAAAGGACATCAGAATAAACTTTCCTCTACAAATATGTGATAAACCTATCTACATTATTTTGGGAGTTAATAGAGTAGCATGTGGCAGTCTAACCACTGCATTGTTCTGGGTTCCAAATTTTAAAGTTATCAATAATATCAAGTAAAACACAACTGGAGCAAAGTGGTCTATTATATCCCTCTTATGTCTCTTAAATTTACAAAAAGTACATGAAACAAAGGCAAACGCTCATTTTAATATAAGAATTATTCCTAAGTTGAGACTTATTTTAGTCATTAAAATATTACGTATAAAATTTTCAAAACTTGAGCATTCATGTTTTAACCTGAGAAGAACTGATTCACTTAACCCTTCAATCACATGTTCAATCAGACAAAGGGTCACAGCAGCTGGTGGAAGCTCTCTCTTAAGTCATGTGTCTACACAGAATAGGAAGCACTGCAGCGTTATCTTCTGATACCCACTCAAAGGGGACCAAGGAATAAAGGAAGTACAGAGTCATTCCTAAGGCTTCCCATAACAGAAAAGATGACATAGAATGACAGAGAAATTGTAAACGTCACTGGTTTAGAACCAGTGCTGGAATGAAGGTAGGCATGGGATTTTTGTTTCATTTTTTTAAGAGGAACAAAGTTTAAGCTAAATCTTCTGTCTTACTTAATATATCTGCGTATAAGCATTCTCTAAGATCAACTACTTCATGGTTCCTGGTAATAGAAAGCTAAACAAAATAGTGTCCTACTAGTATATATAGGTAATTAATAAAATAACAAATATCATGGAAGTATGCCCAAATGCAACAGGAAAATAAATGAATGGGCAGAAAAATAAAGGATGATCAAGTTCCTTATGCATGTGCAGTAAAGCTTAAGTGTGGGATATGTTGGACATATTATACTGAAGGATGAGGTACGTCAATCAGATGGAGGGAAAAAAAGAAACAGAAGGGATGGCATGAGCAACAACACAGAGACATGAAATCATGGGGCATGTTTTAAAAAAAAAAACAGCCTGGATATGAGCAGGCACCACAACACGGCAGACTTTGTGTGCCTTGCAATGGTTGGCCTTATCCATAAATAGTGTTCATGATAGTCATGGAAGTATTTTGAACAAGAAATAAAAGTGGAATTTGTGTCAAAAAAAAGCTAATAGAAAATGAATTGAAGGAGGATGAAGCTGGCAAAAGGAAAACTCCCAACTTAGAGAATTGAGGACTTAGAATCACTGCTTACTGTCTTTTCTTTCCTTAATTAAAAAAACAAAAGTGACATATACTCATTACGGAAAAATTTTAAATTGCAAAACAAATTTAAATCAGTTATCGTCCATCACCCAGAGGTGCCATGCAATGAACATTGTAGTATATTCCATTCTTTGTGTTTCAATTAAATATGACAATGGGAGTACTCAGCAGTCCAGAGCTTGACAAAGGAAAAGGCTTCGTCACCATTTATAACAGTCAGCTGAAAAGCATGACGAAGTGTACATGGTTTTCCAGAGAGACGTCAGCAACCCTCAGACAGAATTCTGCGACTCTAAAGTCTAGAGAGAAACGTGGACATCAGAGTTTTAACAGGTTTCATCTTTATCAGTAAAGGGTCCTGACTGTAGGATAGGGTCCTTGTTTTCAGTCATTAGAATGAAGGGGGAGGGTAGAAGATTTGAAAAATTTGCTTAATTATTCTGAATTGGATACTTGGAAAATCCATCTGTTGTGATTGCACAATCATCTTAGAGATGGGAAAGACCAATAAATAAAAGAGTGAGAGTGTCAGATTTGAGTTTCAAGATAGACTGAAATCTACAGCCGAACTGGAAAAAGACACTACATTAATGAGGAAGTTTAGGTTAGGCTAGATCAAAGGAGTGGGGCTGTAAGAGTTCATTAGTAGGGAACGTTAAAGTCAGACGTAAAAAAAAATTTAGTGGAAATACTACACTTTTATGAAAGACATTTTTTTCCAAAGCATTTTAAAAGAAAGTGTTTTTCAGTTCGAAATGATTTTTTTTTCCCCGCACAGAAGCTCTCTGCACACAAGTGAGCAGAGTGCCAGGCACGCGTGCATGCACACACCAGGGCTGGGGAAGTCTGCACACTTGAAAATACATTCTTTGTGAGCCAGGTCATTAAGGGTCCTCTAAATTTGTGTTGCACACTCAGAAAAGCAAAATATTTGATATAGATTTAGCCCTCCTTTCTATCTACCACATTTACCAATTACAATACATAAATGTGCTTTTCAATACATCCTCGCCAACATTAGGTATTATCTTTTCTTTGCATGAGTGTAGAAAATGGTATTTTACTTTTATTTAAGTTTTAAATCACTGGTAAGGTTGAGCAGTTCCATATGTTTTAATTAGTACTATTCTTCTTTTGTCAACTGCTGTCTACATCTTTTGTTTCCATTAATCCATTTGTAGTAATAATCAAAAAAATCTCCTTTAAAGGAAACACGAAGCAACAATGTTTGACAGCCTGTATATGAACTGATTTCAAGTATTCTCTTCATTTGGACAGTCCACTGACATAAGCAGGAAGGTCGGCTACCAACTAAAAAAAATGAGAACAGCACATCCTGGAGAATAAAGGCCTCACGTTTTGGAACGAAGAAAAAATAATGGTGTTAGTGATTCCTTCTTCAAAGGTACAGAGATTTTCAACTGTCCACTTAAAGTATCTCATCCTAGGCAATGAATCAGAAACAACTCTGAGAGAGTGATGCATGTATCAAAAAGTCTTTAATATACCAAGCATGCAAGAGATGCTTCTGGAAAAGTGATTGAATGAACAAATGGATTCGTATATGCTGGATTCCTACCCGATCAGTGATGATTATTTAATAAGGAACAAATAAAATTATGTCAGATAAACATAAGAGGAAATAAAGAAGTTTAAAAGTCAAAAAAACTGTCAATAATTCTATAAAGCCTATTTTTAAAGAGATAAGTTAAAGCAAGAAGCAAGGTATGACTGGAAAGAAAATAAATTCAGAGTAAAAAAAGATGCAACAGCTCCCTGAAGAAATTTCTACTGTGTTGTGTTTGAGCAGGGATTCGTGGAAATAGAATATAAAAGGCAGAAGTAATTAGGTTCTACGATTTTTATTAGCCTAAGTAACATAGCAAGGAATACTGTCACAAGTAGGGATATGGACAAAGAAGGCTATTCTTTGAGGGAAAACGGTGTGGCTTGTACCCACATATCATAAAAGGCACATACTTTCTCCTATCGTAGAAACTAGGACAAGCTGGTAGAAGGATTCCTCAAAAAAGTTTGGCCGGGAAAAAGACTTAAAGTTGTTTGGAAAACCTTTTCCAATATGTCAATGATTGATAATGACAATAGGCAGATAGCAGGTTGTTAGATGATGGTGTTTTTACATAACAAGATGTCTTTGGAAATCCAATCAAGTAAGACATGTTCATTAAGATCCAATTGGCATTTTGAGGAATAGAAAGTGAGGAACCAATTATGATGAATGTCCTTATCAATCTAACATTTGATAACATAAAGGTTGAAATGATATAAAAGAAAGTGAAAAATGAAGCTGGAAAGGAGACCTTGTAAAATTGGTTTCACACATTACAACTCAAGACACATGTGATTTATGTCCTAGGATAATTAAAAAAAAAAAATGCTATCATTTATAAGACCCCACATGAAAACACCTTAAAGAGAAGAGATTAGTTAATGCTAGGAGCATGTATTTATAAAGAGTGAATCTTGCCATACTGCCTTTAAAAAAGACATTACTAGCAGACCAAGTAGAAATGTTTGATGAAATCCACCTTAATTCAAGAGCATGGAGTATATATTCTAGACTGACATTAGGTGCACACCAGTGTAAGACGTCAGACTGAATTAGCCAGTGAATTAACCAAGCTTCTTGTTTATTTGTGGGATGAGAACAGGAGTGGGCAATGCCTTAGAAAGTTGATTCAGAATTCACAGTGACCTTGGAAAACTGAAGACAGTCAAACACAAACAAAATTCAAGCAAAGTGAGATCAAGAGTAAATTAATTCAAAAAGAGGAAGGTAAGCAAGCTGCAAATAAAATTATAGAAGATTGATTATATGGAAATGAACAAAAAAAATGTAACAACCATAAAGCATAGCAAGAGGCCCAAAGTTATTCACAGTAAGCTATAATTATAAAAACCATATATAGAAAGTAGAATTTAAGAAAAGAAACTCAAAGTTCGTTAGAAAGTTAAATATTGACTAAATTAAAATTCTAAAAATGGAATTTTGACCATGAGATGACTATTGAATTTAAAACCATGTCATGTAGCATTTTTGAGCAGTCTTTCATTCTTCTTGAAAGTCAAAAAAATAAAAAAGAGGAAATTTTTAAGCAATAAATAAGAGAGATCCTATAAGAGAAGCTAAAACGTTGGAATTTATAACCATAATATATTAGCATATTGCCTGTATCTATATAGGAAAATATATAGATATATACACTACTTGCTATTATGCCATTAAGTACAAATAGGTATTTAAATAAATCTATTTTAATGGCTCCAATGATGATAATACAATCCTGTCTAGAAGTTGAGGTACTTGGCATTTGTTGATTTCCTGAGCTAGACATTAGCATATCTTATTTGCTAATCTTTAAAGCAATCCCTGAAAGTAGCTAATGCTATCCCTATTTTATTGTTAATAGTGGTGAGTCCCAGAGAATTCAGTGTCATGTCCAGGATCACACAGCTAACAAACTGCAAAGCCAAGATCAGAACTCAACTCTTAGCCAATATCTACCCTCTTCCAGCAGGTCAGTTGTATCTGGGAAAAACAAGGCAACAGCCTTAGGAAGAGTGGGCTGGTCAAGATTCAACTCGATAGCAAGAATATATGAGTGTAGAGGTAGCAGAGGCTAGATTTCTGATGCTCAGAAATATTTATAACGTTCCTGAAAATGAGTAAAATATAACAACTTCAGTAAAAATCAAACAATGAGAGAGAAGAAAGTAACCATAACTTCTCTGGTTTATTATCATTATTAGAAATAATATAAGAAAGGAGGGCAGTTAAATAAAAATAAAACTATCAATTTTTCAGTGATCTACCTAGCAGAACTAATTGGCCTGGGAGCCACATTTCTAGATGGCTGATTGAGCTGGACTCACCTAAAATATCTAAAGATACTCTTTATATTTTTCTACCTTATATCCTGTTGGTTGAAGTTACTCCAAAACCATAGAGTCTGGGTAATTTAATGCCATTAAATTTGTATGATTGTTAGAAATAAAATCTAGAATTGCTAAAAGGATAACCAATTCAGGAAATATTTATTGAGTAGTTTCCATATATCAGACATTGTGTATCTGGAAATAGGGGTTTTTTCCTGCTGAAAGAGTCTGTAGGAAATCAGAAACCTATCAAATGTATTGCTTAAATTCTCATAAGACAATATAAAAAATTATATAGTTTTATACAACTGCATGAAATCTTTAAAATCTTTTAAAAATTCCTTTGTTTTATAGATATAAAAAAACAGATAGCTAAGTGAGTCAAGGTCATTTCATTATTTTTGAGCTGTTCAATATTCGGTCTACTAAATAATGTTTAGTAGACATCAGTGTAGAAATGTAAGTTCTGAACAATTACTACATTTCAAATAGAAATAATTTGGTAAATGATGAAATAAGTAGTCAAGAAACTAACAATTATACAAATCAAACTCTATACTTTATCATGGCTGAAGCATTTTCTTAAAACTTGGCCTAAATATGCCTACATCATACATTTTTACAAAATAGAATGACTAAATCATTAGACAATTGTCTGTTCTAAATAGTAAAATACTTCTAAGAAAAAGTAAAAAAAAACATTCATCATCCTCCTTTGCACAATAACAATCATTGCAACAAACCCACCTTTTAACATGCTGAACTGAGCAAACATGCCTGATGGGCTTGTTTTCTTAACTTTTGTCAAGAGTAAACGCAAATGATTTTGCAAGAATCTAAAGAGCAACCCTGGCAATGGGGAGGTTGGGGGTAGTAACCCAGATTAGTTTCTAGGACAGTACTGGACTCTCTTTAAATTAAACACTTGTCAGGATCACAGATGTTGAGCAACGTGCCTTGAAGTGACCGACTTCGTGAAGTAAAAGGCTGGAGTTTACACTGGAATGACGTAGAGAATTTTTTGTGAACAAATCACCTACGCACGTTCCTACTCCACCCCTTTTACAGTATATTCATTATATTGAATCTTATTTCTTCCGTGCCCTCCTATTTTCAGGGGAATTTGGTCCGGGAAGATGTTTTCCACCCTCCTGGAAATAGGAGCACTGCTTTTACAAACATTAAGTTCCACCTTCCTAAAATTTTATTGCAACTCCCTGTGAATGGACCACATAGATATTTCTTCCTCCAGATTTGTAGATTTTTGAGTTAATTCACAGAAGGGCAGGAGTGCCTTTTCTTATTTTATAGAGGCTAAAATTTTTGGAGAAAACTGATGCTCTGGAGAAGGGGAACAAAGAAGAACAAGAAGGAGACAGAGAGGGGGATGAAGAAAGAAGAAAGAGAAAGAAGCCAACTTCCTAATCCTTGAACTCTACAAACTACTAACAATTAGTCAAAAGTGCATCCTTGGATTTCCATTGCTGATATGCCTTTGAGGGTTGAAGAATTAAATGTTTTATTCTGGTATTGTTTATTTGATGTCATTTATTTTTAACCTCTATTTGCCCTCATCAAGATCATTCTCAGCTGATAGGAAGAGGAAAATATGTAGTGTTGTTGCTAATTGATCTTGGATTAGGGAATTGACTAAGAGGACATTTTGAAAACTTTGTGAACTAAAAAAGCAAAGTATTGAGTATCAGAAAGTTGAAAACTATGCCAAGATTTCAAAAATTTGTATTTAAAAGTTAATTGACAGATTAGAAGTTGAGGTCAAGCAGTAATAATAAAAATCTTATGAAAAGGCTGATTAAACACATTCTAAAATGTAAAATAAATGAGAGAAATAAAGTTGCACAATAGAAGTATTATTAGTACTATGATAGTAACTCTGAATAGCACACCAATATGCAACTTGGAAAAAGAAAGGCTTTCAAGGTTAGAATATTTGTACTAAAAATAGTGACAGTGTTCTTCAAATCATTGGAGACCCTGGCCCCAAAAATACACTTGTCCATAAATGTCTGTTTTTCTGTCATTAATTAAAATAATTAATTTGTACTTGATTGACTAATCAACATTTCTCTTATTATAACCCACATACATTTGAAACAAAGATGTATGCAGGACTTTCAGAGACCAGAGCTACACTATAGGAACACAAAGGCCCAGTGATAAAATATTGCCACTCCCAACAGAAACTAAGGTTTCTTTTAAAAATATATGCAACTCTTCTCCAAATTTGCAAATAGATTGACTTGTACATTCTCTAGGTAAATTGATTAGGTTATAAGCCTTTAACAAAAGACAAAAATATTTTAAAAGACCTTTTAATAAGACACAATTTTTTCTTATTTTTCTATTATATGATAAAGTCAGAAGACAGAAAATCTAATGAAAGTTACTGATACTTTCAACTAAGGGTCTTTCAGGAGTGCAAATCAGAGCACCTCCAAAGATCACTCTGTGAACACTATACAGAAAGAATTGATATCTACTGGACTACATAATTCTTTCATTTTTGTTTCAATCTTAATATACAGGGTGAAAAAATGAAAAATTTCTTTATTGTGAAGATATTCCAATATTTGTCTTCATAATATTTTTTTATTATCCCCAATATGATAGTATGTCTTGATAATATTTAAAAACAAATAGAAATACTACAGTGAACTGAAAAGAACAGAATTCAAATATGGGAATTAACTTTTAATAACCCCAAATTAAATTCTGAATTGTCTGCATTTTTGCAAATTGCCTTTGCAGCTAACTCTCTGACTAGAGGCCAGAATCAATTTCAATGAAAATCAGTCTTTTAAAAAGTGCTTTTTAAAATAACGTTTACATTTAAATAAAAGTTTATCATATTAACTGAACAAAATAAACCAGGAAATATGTCCATTTAGCGCCATTTTTTACACAGCTATTTTCAGTTCTGGGAATTTATAAGCATGTAAATGCTTTGGCTAAGCTTCCAGGCAAATGCAATGGTGTGGGGCAGGGATGGTAACAGGCTGAGATGGCTCTTAAACACTGAAGGTCAAACCTGAGTCCTGGCACGAACTAGGGCCACGGGAGAGTCCCGTGTGCTGTAGTGTTCTTTCACCACCTTCAGCTACGGCAGCTGGCTAAAATCCAGAGTGTCTTGGTACTCCCAGTCTCTGACTAATTCTTTCTCTTCCTTTCCTCATCCTGCCATACAAATTTCACCAGCAAAAATATTTAAGACATGATAGAAGGCATGCGGATAAGAGAGGAGGCCAAGGAGGAATGTGTGATTATAAAACAATACATTTAAAATATGTAACTGAGTCTCACAGTGGCTTGACATAGCCAATAGTGTCAAAGACCATTCAACTTCTGTCTGTTGAAGTTTTCTCTTGATAAAATGGAGTTGATAGAGAAAACTATGAGGAATAATTTAGAAAAGAACAGATTGCGAATCGCTTAGCCAACCTAAAATGATACGATATTTTATCTGACGAAGAAATATGAAGCCAAATACTTGTTAAATTAATTTTCTCAATTTGTCTATATCCTGTCACTCTTTCAAAGCCATGTGAAATCATACTCTTTTAATGAACTTATGTACATCTCATTTGTATCATACAGTTAACACTATTAACATAATCTTACTTCACACACTGATACTCTCCTGGTTAAAATCATTAAATACACTGCTTATTGACTATAGTGAGAAGCCAAAAATACAATATGTTCACTTTTCCAAAGCTGTAGTCTTTTTTTCTGCCTCATTCATGTTGTGTGATCCTGAATTAGTCTCCTCATTGTCTCTGTTTGATATCAAAAAATTAGAAATAGTAATAACTGTGACCTCTCCTGGGCCATAAGTAATAATTAATTCTCCAGTTCCTTCTATCAACATTTATTGAAGGCCTTTTACACGCCAAACATGGTGCTAAATCCTGAGAATAAAAATAAAACTGTAATACAGACTTGCCCCCACAAAAGTTCACTCTTGAAAAGCTGTTCAGGTTTATTCTTGGAAACAAACAACATGTATTTTCTTCTCTCAAGATTGAACAATAAAGAATAACAAAAAGAACTGAAAACCTAAGAAGCTCAAGACCCATAAGACCCAAACATAACAGCCAAATTCATATTCCTCTCCAGCAGCTCTCCTGGGATGAAATGTGATCACTTATTAATGCACTTTACAAAATAAAAAGCCTCCATGTCACCTTTCATATCCCAAAGGAGTTGACCCGCCCTCTGGGAATCATTTCAAATCCAACAACTTCTCAAGAGAACAAAAAGAATCACAGATTTTTGCCAGCCAATATTGGCCAAAAGGTCTAGTGATCAACACTGATCAAACTTAACTAGAATAAAATTGTAAATATCCAATACACATATAAATACAAAGATAAGGTATAAATTGTGAAATCTCACAAGAATATATTTTTAAAAAATCAAATGCTTTCTGAAAACATATGAAAGACATATACATGATAAAATGCATTTTCAAATGAATTTAGATTAACATTAAATGCTATAAATATATAAGGTATCATATAAAAATAGCAAGCTTTAAAATAAATAAAATTCCCCAAAATTATAAAATTATAAATCTATAATCTATAAATTTGTGATCTATAACTACTATCACACCCAATTGGAATACCACAATACAATTATTGAAATGCAGAGAAAAAAGTAAAGTTCATACCAATGTTATATTAAAGTTACAAGGGTTTAAAACTGAGGAATAATAAAATTTCTCAAGAACTCCTCATCAGAATCCAGTGAATTACTCAGCTCACCACAGTTCCTTCTTTTCCAGATCTTGAATATGAGCAGCTAAAAAAAGATGAGCCACATAAAAATGAAAGCAAACAAACTTTTGACTGTTAAAGCTTATGGACAGGATGGCTGGAAACAGGATTGCCATGTCCAGGCCCAAGTTAGCAAAGTCCTTTTTTAAGGAGATTAATCTTTTTCTTCAGGCTTGAAAACCCTTACTATGTCTGGGAAAATAACTACTCCACTACCTTGATACTGGGCTCCGTGTTTCTTCCAGACTTAAGATAAGACACCTTTCCTTATCTCCTTTGAAGAAAAGGAATGGCTTCAAAGTCCAGGAGACAGGTCATACTATAATACCAATAGGATTAGAGGCCTTGCCAGATCACCTGACTTAGAATTAGTATGAGGGGAAAAAAATATACTAGACGCTTCAATAAAAAAATTCCCACAAATCAACATATTTACTCAGTAAATACATGTCTTAAGATACCTAAATATATTTTAAGATTAAAGATGACAACCATTCTTTTATATAAGTAAGATATTACACTTCAGAATGTCATACCCCAGTTTAAATTAACTTGTACCAATATGCTGCAAATTTTATTTGCATTTATATTTCAAGCCCAATATAATTTTTTACTTCAAGCAATACCTACATTCTCAAAGTAGTAGAAGAAAAACTAATTCAATCTAGTTGAAAATAATTTATAGCTTTAAACTATTTTAAGTAATATTTACATGTATAAGTAATATATAAACAGCTAAGTAAAATGTTATATAAATGTTTCCCTAGAAGAACACAAAGCATCCTGGTTCCCATTAATCTTCCTTTGGTAGGTTTAAATCTTAGCAATCAGCAGAATTAAGGGTTTTTAATAATAAATGTACAAAAATGTTCTTCAAATGAGGATGAAAAACATAGCTGTATGTTTATACAAGTCAACTAGGACCCCTAGAGCTGAGTTTTGATGTGAATTCACTCAATTACAGTGGCTGAGTTATTTAACCTTTGCGTGCTTCATTTTCTCATAAGGAAATTGAGAAAGATTAATGGTTATGAAAAGAGTTCTTGGCCTAAAGGTGTTTCTCATCAAATGTGCTACGTGCAGAGGAGGAATATTCACAGTATTACAGTTCAGAAGGAAGTTTCCAGTAACACAAACCTACTGACATGGATTTATTCCCAATATATGCATATTTTCTTCAACTATTAACAAGTTGTGCAGCATCCTAAGCTAGTCAAGAAGCAGAAGCAAACTCTCTCCCTGGCTCTGTCACAACCTCGTTCTATCCTTAGCCAAGTCAATTAATCTTCCTACTTCCAGTTTCTCTAAAAACTGGGCAAGTCAATGCCACAAAAATGGCAGGGAAGTGTATGAGTTAATGAGAGAATATCCATCAAGCACTATGATCTCTGAAGGGAGCACGAAAGGAACAGCAATTTGATTAAACCTCTAATGGCCCAATGTTAATAGCCTTCATAGAATTGTTAAAAAATAACTTAGAGGAAAATTAGGGTGATTAGGAAATTAGGGTGATTGTTTTCTGACACCCTAATTTCATATGTCTAATTTATTCATTATTTATCCATTTATTTATGTATTCATTCAACAAGTTGAGTTTTATTACATACCAGGTACTCCA
This sequence comes from Lepilemur ruficaudatus, assembly GCA_963574885.1. NCBI lineage: Eukaryota > Metazoa > Chordata > Mammalia > Primates > Lepilemuridae > Lepilemur > Lepilemur ruficaudatus. The sequence goes on along the minus strand of CAUYRT010087988.1, from coordinate 65,160 downwards.
TTAGGCTATGGTAAAATGAACTGACATGGTCCCAAACCTCATGATATCGCTTGAGGGATGCTTAAAAGTATATTAAGACAGCTTAGTAATCAATCTCACAATATATAATTACAAATTTCATTACAATATATGATTACAAACTCTGCCGGGGAAAGATGGGCTGTTTTGTTGAAAATAATTGTGGGAAACAAAATTTAGACTGGGTGGTTAGGGACAGTCTGAGGCAGCTGAGATGTGATTGATACATATTCATGAAATGTGTAATGTGGGGGTAAAAGCATCCCTGCCAGAAGGAACATCATGCATGAAGGCTTTGAACTGGGAATTGATGAGACCCTCCAGGAACTGACTGGGGGGCACAAGGATGGTGAACAAGGCAGGGAGCATTACTAGGAGAGATCTGAGAGGCAATCAGACCCCAGATCCTATAGGGAGGGGTTGGTAGGACATGTTAAGATACTGATTTGTCATTCCTAGTTCAACAGGAAGTCATTGAGGGATTTTAACATGGAAAGTAAAACTATTTTATTTATGTCACAAAAAAGATGAAGTAATCACTGTATGGAGATGCAGTGCATATAAGGTGCATCCAAGTAAGAAGCCAACTGTGGTACACCGGTTTGGGTGCCCTGCCCAGGTCCCATTGACTAGGTCAGAGCACCCATTTCACAGCCACTGTGAGTGCTGGTGACTAATTACTCACACTTGACACCATTTCCAGACCCCTGGTTGAGATGTGTTCCCTTACTGTATCATAGGGGCATGAAAGGGTGGACTCCTTTATCTCAAAAGCAGACAACTCTGCCATGGGTTTGTGCTCCAAAACCCTCTCTGTGGGTCAGGTCCCGGCTGGAATTTACTTGAGACCACATATTTAATGTATTCAAGTAATGGAGGTATAAGTCAGATTGAAGTAGATCAAAGAGTGAATAGGACATAAAAAAGTGGAGAAAACATGAGAAGAAAAGCAGTTGAATAAAAGGTTAGAAACTAGAAGAGACTGTGAAGCCAGGAAGGGTTTTGTTTGTTGGTCTTTTTTATTTTATTTTGTTTATTTATGAAATGAAATGAAAGGACATATTTGTAGGCTCTTGAGACTGTTCTACGTGAAAGGGGGAGGTAAATTTGCATGAGAGGAGTATAACCAAAAAAGAAGACTTTGAGAAAGTGAGACAAGACGGGATCTAAAGAGCATGGAAAAGGACTGATTTTGACAGCAGTGAGGACATCTGCACCCTTGAAACAGGAGGGTAGGAGTAGATGCATGAAACGTCGCTTCTCTCGCTGAAGGTTTGTCGATACGGTAGCGTGAAGACCAGAGCATGGCCACTCGATGGTTTCTACTTTATAATGAAGTAGAACATATAGTTCTCAACTCAAGATTGGAAGGTTTAAAATAATTCCTTTGATGAGTAGGATCATGCTCTCATTAGAGTGCCACAGCCGGAGAGCCAGTAGTATTAGATTCGCATTTGAGATCAGTGACTGTGAACTTACAGTGACACTAGAATGTCCATGTTTGTGGTTTTCTCCAGCCATTTTCAAGTACATAAATGCTGGCATACAGATGGAAGATTGCTCATTAAAGGTTTGAGTTTTGTCAGTCCAGTTAGCAAGAAATTGGGGTGTAGAAGTTGAAGGTATCTAGAAAGGAAATGATTATAATGGTAGACCCTAGATCTTAAGCTAGATTTTAAAAAAGGATGCTCAGAAAACAGTTACAGTGGGAAGACTTGAGTATATGAGCTCAAAAAATAAGGATGGGAGTAGGTAGAAAGAAGGATGTTTAAATTTTGAAGGTGGTACAGTTTGTGGTAAGGAGAGGTCTCAATGTGGCCACAGGAGCTGGTGCCTAAAGCCAAAGCTGAGGCACAGGAAGAGGATGGTTTACTAAAGCTGTTTTGCATCACACCAATTGGTTGACATAACTCTGGTACTCTGAGGTCAACCAACATCTGCCGAATAACATGAATTATCTTTAGAAAAATAATTAGCCGACATTCCATTACAAAGCAATCTGGATGAATTAAGTGTACTAAGTGAAGCACAAAAAATTTTCCATTTTCTCTTTGGGAAAATCTACACCTTCACATCCCAAAAATATTGGTTTGAGTAAAATTCTAAGAATTTTTTTTAGGTTTTGTTTTTCAGGGGTTAATAGTACTAATGCGGCCTTGGACTCTCTAAGTCAGCACAACTGATCAATCAGCATTTCACTGATTGCTTAATTCCTCCTTCTCTACATAAGAGGGGGAAAAAGCCCTTGCAAAATGTGTTTGTTCTGTTTGTTATTCTGGACAAAGCCGATAACGAGTTGCAGCTGCTGTACAGAGTGTACTGCTTGCCGAGGCCATTGCTTTAACTTATAGATAGAAAGGAGCAGCCAGAGATGTGCCTCGAGCTGAAGCCAGTGCTGCAAATAGGACAGCTCTCTCCCGCTACAGTGTATGCATTTCATTACCCAGCAATTTGTTCTGGGAGGACAGTTTGATTGGCCAGGCAAGAGACTCAAAAAGAGAATTTTTTAAATATCACAACTCAGCTGAAGCAGTTCTGTTTTCTGACCTGAGAAATTTGCTTCTATCAGCCTCAATAAAGATGCTGGTAATAGTAGGTGATGCAGACTGAACACGTTTCCCTCTGGACAGAGTCTTGGGGCTATGCCTCAGGCCTCACGATTCCTAGTGCTAAAGCTGCTTGCATACTCAGCCCCTCATCTAGCTGAGTTCTGTTCCTCTTTTCCTGTGCAACTAAGGATTGTGAGTCAAAAAGATGTAAGGGCAACTATTTGCCCCACGATTAAATAGGTATTTGAACTAACAAAGGAAACAGCATTACTTGTCCACTATTTGTAATATCATTTTCTATTTTATCCTAGATTATTAATTAGAATGAGAAGAAAACAATAGTAGTCAATATTATAAAGCTTAACTCAAAATACAGACATATTTCTAGAATGGAACAATAAAATAGTAGGCTTCTTATGCTTTGTTAGAAAAGGTCCTCAAATTAGCCACTTACTATTTGCGTGATCTTGAGCAGGTTTGCTCTAACTCTTTAAGCCTCAGTTTCTTCATATATTAAATGGGAATACTAACCCTTGCTGTGGAGGGTCATTGAGAGAATTTAAATAGAGTAAGTTATGTAAAATGTCTGGCATCGGTGAGCAAAGGATACTCTCAAAGACTCATAGCAAGAGTATAAATTGGTCTAGTCACTTTGTAGCACAATTTGTCATTATACAGTAAAATGTAAAATGTGCTTACCCTGTGGCAATTACATTTCTCAGTATGTAACTTAGAGAAATACTAAAACATGTGCACAAAATGATAGATACATATATAGAGTGATAGATATTCCTTGCAGCATAAATGAACCAGTGGGAATAATATTTAAATGTATTAATGTTCTTTTCTCTTTTGAAATTCTCTTTACTGACCTTCTCCACAAACACACCTATTTGTTTTAGGGTGGTTTAGGATTATTACAACAGGAATGCAAAGTGAAAGAAAAAGTTAATATTCATCTTTCTGTCATTCCAATGAGATTTTGCAATAAGACAGCAGTCCTAAAAAGCAAGATTTGTCCAGGGAGAAAGGATATTTTTTTTAAATTTTAAACTGCTATTAACTTATCACAGCTCAACCTAGAGGATTCAGATTATGTAGCATTCTTCCACATCACAATGAGGCCAACCATTCCTAGTATGATTGCTGGGCATTGAGGTGGAAGGTAGAAAAAGATGTGGCATAGAAGTAGACAGCCTTGATTGAGTCCACCACTTCAGAGATGAGGGGTTATAGGAAGAAGAATGGAAATATAGGAGTCAGATCAGCATCTTTTATTTCCACTCCCATTCCCAGCCCTTGATTCAGGACCACTCTTGAAGGAAGTAAAGATGTGCTGTAGCAGAAATGACAGCAACAGGCCAGCAGGTATATACACCTCTGAAACAGAGCCCATGGCATCCCAGGGCCTGGAAACTGGGGACCCAGAATGGCCCAAGTCTTCGCATTGACAACACAGAGGTTCTGAGAGTACCAGAGGAATTAAGAGTCTTGGGAGTCAAAATGAAAAGACCACTGCAGGCAGATAATTTCACACAAGGGACAAATGGCCAGAGCCAGTATTACCCCAAAGAACAGATGGGACATATACCACATCAGGGACCAGCATAGACAACAGAGCAGCTCAGCCCCTCATAGATACCAGGGAAGATCCAGAGGACACTACGTCAGTCTGAGCACCCTACCCTTCTCTGCCACCAAATCATGTAAGCCAAACAACCAGATGCCATCTTGAAGAGGAATAGGGCAAGCAGACAGAATTTGGAAAAATTGAGCATCTGCCCAAGTCAACCAAGCATGGGCAGAGTTACCTAAAGGGAGTATTTGAACTGCAGCATTGGCCTCAAGACAACATTCACCAGAGTAGACTGAAGTTCAGTTTTAAATAGGTGAAATAGATCAGATCAGTCATTTAAAAAAAAAAAAATCAGTTGCATTTTCTTTACACATTTGAGCCTACTATGAATAATTCCAAACCTTGCTTCGAACTAATTAACAGTGATATGACTGAACAAAGAGAAGTATGCCAATTGGTGGATTATTTTGCAGCAGATTAAAAGGTTAAGGCAGATCTCTATGTAATGAGAACAAAAACAAATACTGACACGGCATGTCCTGTATAGCAGGCTCTGTCCTGAGTGCTTTTCAGGTATCAACCCATGTCATCCTTCAACAGACCTACGAGGCAGGTTCTGTTATTCCCATTTCACATATGAGGAAACCAAGGCACACAAATTATCTTCTTGAGGTTCCCCCACTGATTAGTGATGGAGTCTAGATAGAAAGAGCTCTAACGCACACTGGCGAGTAAGAAAAGTAACTCACAGAACAATATGCACAGTAGAACATTAATTAAACACGTGCACAAACCAATACTATACAATTTTTATCTGTAACTGACTAGAAAAAGGAATAAAGGGATATTATCAAATTGGTAATAAATTTCTCCTCTAGTAGGGGAATAATGTTTTTTATCATAGGGAGAAAATTTCAACTTTATTTGTAATGTTTTAATTTTTTCACATTGAAAATATAGCAATGTACTACTCATGTTACTAAAACTTGATAAAATATGTGATGGTAAAAAATGGTGGCCGTAAAGTATGGTGATATGCAGTATTTTCTATTTTCTACTTTATCCGCAATATGCTTATACCACAAAAATTATAAGAAAGTGCAAGTAACTGTACTGGATAACGTTGAAAGTTAATAAGTTGCATACTGTAGCCCTACAATCCCACTGGATGTCAAAGCACTGATTTTTAATTATGCAATAGTAATTAAATAGGGATAAATGTCATTATCTCAAGAACACTAACACAAACAAAACTAGTTTCTGCAAATAAGACAATTTCTATTAGAAAATAAATGTAGGAAGCAAATTATTGAAATTAAAATGCATAAGTATATCTCACTTTAATATATTTAATAAGTTCAGCTATTATAAAATTGGATTTTCCTGATGTCTCTTAAAAACAAATTGAACCTCCATTTTGGGCTGTATTATGCAATATGTAATAAAAAATAGATGTGATATTATAGTTATGTGCATATATGCACATATATTGAACCAAATAAAGATACAGGCTTTATTACAATAGGAAATATCGGCCCTTATAAAGTTAATAATGGCTTTTTAAACTTGAATAACATATTGGGACAAGATAGAAAATCTGAAAATGGCACTTTATTAATTTTGAAGATAATTTCACTATGTAATTACACAATCTCTATTCCTATTTCAAATCCTGCCACAAACAAACAAGAATGGCTAACATAGGAAAGATAATGAATGATGCTGCTACCACCAAGGCCAGAAGGATCAAAGGATCCATATTTTATGGGAAGAGAATCCATTGCTCATTACTAGAAAAATGCAGTTAACTAAGAATTATACATTTAAGTTTTAGCATTGTATGTGGTCTGTAGAGCAGAGAACTCATATTTATAATCACACTGTATATACCCTATAATTCTAATACCATGTTATTCTTTCAGCCTGAAAAAATTCATAGCACTGGGGAGTAGTGTGGAAGAGGAAACAGCAAATATTTTGCAGGATAACAAACTACTTTAGTCTCTGTTCAAGGCTAGACTAAGCACGAGCACATCATCTGTCAGTAGTACCTGATGAAACACGTCATCTCTGATCTTAAAATAATCACTGCTGTTTTATAATTTCCATATCAAATGGCACCGTTTTCAGGGAAATGTGGTAGCTTACTACAAACGGATGGTTAAGACATCCATCCACCCTGGAATTAGGGTATCATATTTGATTAAGACTGCAACCGAACAGCCGCTGAACAGTACTATTGTAACACCTCAGAAACATTTGGGTATGTCAGTGCTCAACACTTCAGAGGGCTGTTCTGGCAGGTGTTATTTATGTTATTTCTGTGTGACAGAACACCACTGCAGGAGAATGGCAGTTCATGCTAGGGTGATCTCACCATCCTGTGCATGAAGTCTCTACTAACCCTATGCCTGTCATTGCAACCAGACTGAACTGTCATTCTGCCAGAACACACAGCAAATGCAAAAGAAAACAGCAACAAAATGCACATGCAAAGAGTTTTACCAATTATAAGTGGGTTTTTCCCCCTTCTCTTATCACTAGCCCTTCTCGCCACTCAATGGTTTGAAACTTAACTCCTTAGCAATGTGCTGTAACTGAACCTGGTGATGACTTGAGGAAGTAGAAACCCAAAACAGATAATTCATCTTTAGATAATATACAATACCCTTCTGCAGCTTATCAACATTTCAAAGTACAAAAGTTTAAGAAATTCCTGTTAAAATACGTCTGGTATCATTAAGGAAGGGAATGGTGAACTTTATATCTTTCTGGGTTTCTGGCATATTCATGAATATGATATAAATTTGTCACAGATTTTCGACTGCTAATGTTTCTACCATGTGAAACAGTGAAATCACTACATGGGCTTTTTTTCTCTTCATGTTTATTTATCATGTTCTATTTAACTTTAGTTTAAGAAGTAATCTAAAAATTTGTCAAGGTTTCCAGCCAACAATTTATTCTTATGTTCTTTCTCCCTACTCTCACTTCCCTCTTAATGGATATAAGATCTATCAGGGAAATTAAATTGTTCTCTACAGAAGTGTTATGACAGTAGATACCCACAGTGGGTATTTGTAGTTCCAATGTTCTTTGACAATCTACTGGCTCATTTGGGATTGCCAATCCACTGGGTTTAAATCCAAAGAAGTACCTAAACACTATTTAAGTCAGAAAATATATATTCAAAATGATCCAGAAAAAAAATTTAAGTTTATTAGTAACTAGAGAAGTGATTTTCTTTCAAGGTTAAAAATTGTATAGAGGTTTTAAAAATTGTATACACATGAAATCTTTTCATAGAGACTTAATCTGCATGTAGTGTAATTAGGATGGATTTAGTAATGTGTGTCTAAGTCTGAAATAGACTTGCACTCGAAATGGCAGTATGACATCAGACTTGAGCTTGAATCTCAGCTTTGTCACTTACTAACTGAGTAAAGCTAGACATAATCTTTCCAACTCAGTTTCCCCACCTGAGAAATGAAGATCATAATAGCACCTCCCTCACTCTAGATGGTCTATAGATGGTCAGCAATCTGACTTGGGAAAGCAAGAGTTAAGTTGCGGTTGCATAGAACTTCACCCAATAATAAGAAAGTCTCAATGTCATTATCAAAGAATGGAGAAGGGAAAAAGGGAGGAAAGATTGGATTTTTTTAAGTGTATACTGTAAAAAGAAAAAGTTATAGCTGGGATAATATTTCTGAAATATTAACTGATTTTTCTTCCCCAAGAGTCCTTTCTGTTTCCCACCCTACCTGCTGAATCTAACAACATTCCTTATTTCCAAAGGAGAGAGTAAATACAACAGATAATCACATTATTATTCCTCAGCTTTGTTATACAAATTTGGCTTTTTTAAAGCCAGTAGCAAAGACTTGAGTCTGGAAAGCAAGGCTTTCAGGTATTATTATGAGAAGAAGGATTTGTGGGTTCCAATGAGACAGAGCTTAAATGACTCAGCTTAGTATTTATAGTATAAAACTTACAGAAGGGATGAAATATGAAGGTTTTAAATACTAAAAAGTAGATAAAAGGCTTTAATGAGGGGACAGGGTGGGGGGTTGAGCAAATTGTAGCATACTGACATGGGTGGTTGCCTAACCTGTTCTCAGTGCATAGCCAGGGAACACTGCATTCAACACAGCACCAAAGCAATATGGCACAAGGGCCACCGTGATAACTAAGAAGATTTTAGACGGATGAGCCAGCCAGAGGAAGACTCCTAGGGTGCCAGAGTCCACTTTCTGCACAGAAAGCAGCCATGACTTCTTGAGCAACCACTAAGGAACGACAGAGAGTGCTCAGAAGTCCTGTCACCTGAAGAGGGCAAGAGTTAGAGTATGAGGTTGGAGTCTGAACATCCAGCCCAGATGCTGCCCATGAGGCCCAAGAGCTAGAAGAGAACTGCTATGCCTCAGCAGAAGCCAGCAAAGACTGGGGAAGACCCAAGAAATGAGACCCTCCTCCCAGTGCCAGGATGACCAAGTAACTTAGATCATCTCCAGAGATGATCAAAGAAGGGGCCAGGAAGAGAACTCAGAATTTGACTGCATAAACTGGAAATGACTAAATGAAGTTGAAGTGAACAAGAGTAACACTTTTCAGCCAACTGAACAAACAGGGGTTTGAGCTAAGTTCAGTAATGGGAAAATAGTTCCATTTCTGTACACCTGAGCTATCACTGTAAATTTTAAACCCAACACAATGCTTTCTCAATTATGTATTTCCATGTAAAACAGATCCACCAAGACGTCTTGGAAACTTACTGCCTATTGATTCTAAGATACTTTCAAGTTAACAAAAACATGCAAGCAATGCTATGTACTGAAGTCAATAACTGCCACAGTGGAACAATCCTAGAAATGTACAAATCTGGCCCTTAGCAATATAACAGCAATTTTTGGTAGCTGTTACAAGAGTGGACATTTATCTTTTTGGAGTGAGTCTGCATTAAGCAGAAGAAAGATGAAGTGATTATTACGGTCCCTCCTCTTTCAAAGGTGCCCTTCATCTCCTTCCCAGCACAAGGGAAGATACACCAGAAGGGAGCAGAGTATCCATCAATCACTGCAGGGCTGGCCTCACGCCTAAGCAACATGTGCATCCGCGGGGAGCCCCTCCACAAGCAGTCTCTTTGCCGTCGAAACATTGCTTATTTCCCTGCAGGGTATCTTAACGCTTCTTTTAAGAAGCTGTGTGACAGCAGCAGCAGAGTGCTAACTCATCAGAACATGTGGCAGGAACATCCAACATGGCTGTATCACTCAAATCACACTTTGACTAATCAAGGAGCAGTAAACAAAGGGCAGCTAAGGACACCGCCTTAATTCCACAGTTCACTGTCTGATTCAACCAGGCGGAGAGAGTTCTAGTGGTTGGTTTCCCTGTTTCTCACCGGCTTTCCTTTGAAGAGAAAGAGGAACAAAGGATCATTTCTGATGACTCTGAAATAGACTTGCTCCCGCAGTGTTTATTAATGATCATTTGATTCATCCCCTTTGGTAGGTCACAGTCGGGTGCATGATCCTTCAGGTTCATTCCTTCCAGAAATAGACGGAGAGATAACCCAAGAATCCTCTAAACTGCAAAGCTAGGAAATATTCATAGTGATTCATTTCCAGAAAATAAATAAATTTTTACCATTTTGCAGAGCCAGAGATATATAACTTGTCATCACCACTTCCAGCCCTAAGAGTCTAGACATACACAGCTTCAATTGGTACTTCTATGTCTTAGGAAACTCATTCCTTTGTGAAGGTTCTAGTTGAAAACACAGACTCAGGAGCCTGATTACCTGGTTCATATCCTAGCTCCACCACTTACTAAATGTGTAGACTTGGGAAAATTGCTTAATTACCTTCTCTGTGCCTCAGTTTCCCATCTATGTAATTAGAATTATGACATTATCTATGCCATAAGGTGGTAGTGAAGAATAAATGAGTGAGTTCTAGGTATAGTACTTACATCAGTGTCTAGCATATAGTGTCAAAGAACTATTAGCCACTAATTATTATTGCTGTTATTATTTTTGCAATCTCAAGACCCTCTATTTATAAGAGAGTTCCATTTTCCAAACCTCTTACTGTACCTAAATTTAAGCCTTTAGAGAGCCAGAAACCTTTTCCATGGCTTAAGGTCTTGTTTGAGTCCATAAGATTCATCCATATGAAATAGTGAGGTAGCGTGGGGAAGATAAGATGGCGGCGGGCCTCGCCAGATGACAGTTCCCTGACCTTCATGGTCATGCTTTTCTACAAGAAAATCTTACACTGAGAGAGTGACTTTCTTCTCCTTTCACCATTGCTCTTCCCCACATTTCCCAAGTTCAATGGCCACTCGCTCTTGTGGTGTTACCTACTGTCCACATTCTTACAGAATAACCTTCCTGAGGACCTCTTTAACCTAGAAGACTTAGTCGAGCACAATCAGAGTATGATCTCTAAAGCTGAGTACTGTGTCTTATCAAAAATAAAAAAGCAACTTCCCATTTGGATTATGGGTTAGCCCTCAGTCAAGTTGGTAGAACTGCTGACTAGATATACATAAGGCACCATAAATAGGAATTGTTTTATAAGCACTGAATTCACTGGTAAACACACATGTTTATTTAGAAATGGTTACCTCCTGAACCAAAGTTTTAAATGAATAATTTCAAACTAAACTTAAGCAATTTAATTTAATAGAACAATTCAGAACTTTAAGCATCAGGATATATACTACTGCATGAAATTCTAAAGCATCTGGTTATCTTTCTTGACCTAACAGACTTTAATTTAAAAAGCCAGACATAGATATTAGCTATTACTTATGCACAGGTTGTCCTTTCTAGTGCCACCCTAGTCCTAACAAGATACAGTAAAGAAACAGAAAAATCTACAGCTGCTTCAGATTTATGTATGACTATTTCAAAACAAAAGAGTAATTCAGAATTTAGGACTGCTAAGTATAAAGCCATTCATTTGTATCTTATCAGATTCTCTCTTCATTCTTCAGAATAGTTTTTAATCTAATACTTTCCAAGACACATATTCCCCTTCCAAATGACTCCAAGGTCAAAGACTAATTAACCTTTTCTCTTAAAATCTGGCAATGGTACAGACCTTATTGCCTCATGTCTAAGTTTGGAGCTCTCTTATCACCCTTCAGAATTATTTAAACACTCTCTAAAATGCCTCGTAGATCTTTGTGAGCCAATCAAGACTAATGAAATGCTTAAACTTTCACTCCAAGGACCCTAAAGAAAAACCATGAAGCAGAAATGTAGTGTTAGTCAGAGGCCTAACTAAATAAGAATGCCAAAGAATTGAGGGATTTTCAGAGTTAAGGGAACTCGGCATTCTTAGAAGACTGTCCTGTGAATCAATCAGAAAAACTTGTTCTCACTGACTGAGGGAACTTGATCTGCTAACTTAATGTGGAAGTGTACATTTTTCCAGAAAATAACCGAGAATATATATTTAGGGTGTGTACCTCACAAGAACAACGTGGTCTAGAAAGCCACGTGCCACACAGAAAAACAGAAAAGCAAGGGTATGACTATCCATTTGTGCTTACATTTTAACATTCAGAACATCCTCTAACGGCTAAAGTTTTACCTCATATCAAGGCCAAATTATAATCTTACTTCCAGATGCTTTTTGGTGGTGGATTATAAACAATTTAAGCACCGCTGTCCAAAGAGATTCAACTAGAAACTCCTCCCCAGGAGCATCCTTTATTTCTACAGCTCAAAGTTACCAGAAATTCTCTAATCTTTTCTCTATTTTCTCATTGGTTAGGCCAAGCTAAACAGAGCTTGTGGGCATAACCTCCTCAAATTTGAACAAATACTTGAATGCAAAGTTTTGGATTGGAACTGCCTCGTTAAAATGTTCCCAATTGATTACTTTTATTGTTCACTTTTTCAGTAGGCCTGGAATGATAAGTACCAAAGAAATAGAAATCCTAAAATAACTAGTAAATCACTTGACAATTGAAAGACCGTTACACAATGCTAAATAGAAACCATAGGAGCTAATGGCTGGCAGAAGAGAACTGTTCAAAATCACAAAGTGAACAGGGAATTATCTGTTCTGCAGAGTTCACACTTTTTTTTTCTCCTGTCTTTGCCCACTATGGCTAAAATTGATTCCCTAGGGCTTTCTGCCCCAAGGCCATGATCTCTCAACTTGCAGACAAGTTGAACCTTCTGTCATCATTTTTCCTATATAAGAAACCAGAAATTTTAAGTCATGTCCTGGAGAATTTTCAAGCTTTGTAGTTTTATTCAACTGGTGACACGGCAAGAGTTTTTAAGGTAATATTACCAGTTGTTTCTCAAAATACATAAGCAAGACATAAATAAGAATAAAGCTTTTTAAAAGGTACCTCTCTCATGAACATTTTCTGATATTAACAAAGACAGTTGTTATCCAAGCTCTTGTACATAATATGTGCAAGAAATGATTGTTAAAAATGCACATTCAGATTCTCAGGCCACACACCAGACCTACTGAATCTAAACTGCCACAATCAGAGCTGAGGATCTGCATTTTTAACAAGCTCCCCAGCTGATTTTGAAGTAGGTGGTTGTCAGATACATACAAAATAGAACTAGAGTCTGAATGGAAGTTGGGGCACAAACAAATAGAGGCAGTATCTCTGATGCTGCAGGAAGTTTCTGGAACTTAGTTTTAACCGCTGACTTTATCACTACCACTCACAACTACTATCTTAAGTGAAACTATATAATCTTCCTCAGCCTCAGCTTCCTCATATGAGGAGAGAAAATAATAATATCTACTTTGAAGCATTGTTTTATGGATGGGTTTACAGGACTGAAAATACTCAATAAAAGATAGCTACTGTAATTCAGCTGCCCCCTAGTAGAACCTCCCTCATAGCAGGCTAGAACAAAAAAATCTTTGCTTCAGAAACTGTGATGTTTCTATTTATGTCTTCCATGTATATACCAAATACAGCTACCTCGGAAATGGGAGGCAATTGTGGTAAAAAAAAAATGCAGGTTCTGGAGTTAAACCATCTGAATTTAAATGCTAATGCAACCACTTATTTGAGCAAATAAATTAACATTTATGTGACTTGATTCCTCCTCTGTAAAATCAACTTAAGAATCATTATGAAGTGATCAGCAGAATTCTACAAAATGCTCAATAGTTTTGCTGTTATTGAAACATAAGAAAGAGAATTTGATGGAAAAGAGTAAATAATTTTATTTTATAGTTGAGGGTAGAAGAAAAAATGTAAAGTGTTTTATCAAAGACCAATGAAATTTTAGAAAAGCAAATTGTTGGCATTTTCCACAAATATAATTCCAAATCAGAAGAGTCTAATCTATTTAAAGAGTCCAATAATTCTACCCATCAAAAATTATATTACATTTCATAAAAAAAGCATTTTATATAGGGAATTGATCATTTTGCCCAACTTTTAGCTAAATCACTTCATACCTTTATGCAAGTCACTAAATTGCCTTCAGAATCGACGTTCCTATCAATGGACATAATTATAAAGTAGTAACCCTTGTCAAGATATTATATAGCGTTATACTTTTAATAAAATGCTTAAAGTCTAAAGTCTACAAGTTGAAAACAATTACAAGTCCAAATTCAACGATTTACCACAGGAAACTTGAAATACATAAGAAGAGAAGACTTTGCTGGTGACAAGATCAGAAAATGATTTTGACTGAAAATGTCTAGCATTATATTGTGTGTGTATCTCAAGCTGAAATAGAATAGAATTGAACTGACATGGAGCGATGAATGGGCAATAAAATGGGGATAGAATAAATGCAGTTAAGATGAAACCAAATGGAATCTATATTTTATCCACCCCTATCCATCTCCACAATACAGTCACTTGTTATCAGGATGTCTAACCTAGTTTCTACTTCCAGTGTGAAGTAAGACATTATATGTCTCTCACTGCTGATGGAAGTACTGATTAAGTAGTGAGGAGTAAGCAAAAATATTCTGGGATGCTATCTTTCCAGATTTTTGGGGGGCATGTTCAAAGGAAAACTCAGACTAAAACGCATCTCCCATTGTTTTCTCCAAAGATGCTAATGTTAGAGCTTAAGCATCTGTAATGCAGTAAGTCCAACAACCAAGAGAAAGCGAATGAAAACAGCCTTTCCAAATCATGTAAACCTGACTAGAGAAAACAAGTGGTACAGATGAACTCTCTGGTAGCCTCTAAAATAAGATTATTCTGGCAGAGCCTTAAAAATGAAGTCAAATTTTTGAACTAGTTCCAGGAGAAAATAGAAATTACTCTTGGCACTCTGCTCTTTTCTCTCTTGGCATCGCTTCAATATTGCAATGACTTTTTTTGCACCTACTAAGTGCTAAATCTTAGGAGATGGAAAGATGATTAAGGCTTGGTTTCTACATTTAAGGAAATGAAAGGAGTCAGAGATATACAAAATTAACTCCAGAGAGAGTTATTGTTGTGGGGTAATATGTTTTAGCTGATCACATGACAGCTAATATAAAATATGCCTCAAGATCATCACCTTCCTTTTGTTCTAATGATATGCCCACTAAACAATCAATTGAGTATGACTGCAAGTTCCCACGTACCGCAACACAGGTAACGGGGATGCTTTAGGGACAGCCTCCTGTTTGAAATTAACAATATCCCTATGCATTTGGCTACTGTGAGTGTCTTACTAAGAGTCTAATCATTTCTGAGAGCACCAATAAGGGAAGCTTATAGTCCTAAAATGTTAAGGAATATAACATTAACTGCCACAAATTCACAAGGACAATATCAGTCTCTGCACCCCTAATGCAACCTTCCCATCACTGGCTCTCGTCCCCACTCCCACTCCACTGCATCAGACTTCACCAGCTGTATGACTGCCCCTCCCCCACAGAACTTTCTTGTTGATTCATTTTTCAGCCTTTTTAAATCTGTCAAGCATATCCTAGGCAATGAAGTAAATGGACACAAAGATGGGCAACACTCAGTTTATTAATAACTAATAATTTATTAATATTATGCTAGCAAATGTGACAAAGAACAAACAGAGGGCTCTATTTTAGGACATATAAGAGGGGACTTATCCTAGTCAGGGGTATCAGGGAACACTTCCTGAGGAAATTACAATAAAGTTGAAACCTGAAAGATGGCCCCAGATTACACCTCCAAAGCTTTTTTTCTGCCACTTTCAGATTAATATTTAATAAAACATTCAGCATTTCTTGTATTCAAATCTCTACCCACTAGAACAATAATTAAACAGGGGAGACTTATCTTTAGGAATCACTAGGTTTATAGAAACCAGATTCTATGATTGTTTTTCAATATGTGCATAACATTTTATCTTGTGAGAGTCCTACAAGAAGCTAGCTGTCCCTGATATATTTTTATGTACAAAAGGTAAGTTGTAAAGAAATGTATATGACTTATTCCATTTTTAGGAAAATGAACAACTTAGCAAAGGTGTTTTTGTTTTTATAGTGTTTTTTGAACATACAGAAATATTTGGAAGGAAACACATCAAGTTATTAACAATGGTTTCCTAAGAGGAAAAAAAAAGGTATGAAGAAATATAGAAGGAAAAAAAGGCTGTAGTATAACTAAATATATAATGGTTTAATTTTAACTAAAAAGTTCAAAAGTACATATCCCATCTATACTATTTCTGCAAATTCTGCAAAAATTGAAAATAGTAGAGATTTTAGTCTTCACCAAATAGAAATATCATGGATAAATGATTGTATTGATTGACTAGGTGACAAGATTATAACAATTTGTGTCATTGGTATCTGTTTTCATTTTAATACCATGATTGCAATGAAGCAATATTTAAAATTTTTTGTGATTTTAAGAAGAATCTCTGCTACCCAGTTTCAAAGGCTCTCTTTAATTCAGCTTCAGCCTCTCTCTTCAATCAGTTTCCCACTGCTTCCCACCACATGCTTTTTATCAGTAACCTTCAGCTTTATGGCTTTTGTGATAGATTTCAGGGTGTGTGGGGCAGGTGTGGCAGGGAAGAGAAGAAGGAAAATTTTATTGAGTTCTGCTATGTGGAAGGTACTATGTAGGTACTTTTAATTTATAAATCCATTTAGTCCTTTCAATACGTTAAAAGAGGGGTATTTCTACCTTCTCTCTTTTACAAACAAGGAAACTGAGTTAAGTAATGTCTGGAGTTCACAGCACCAAAGGGGTAGAGCTTGAATTTCACACGGGACAGCCTTTTTATAAAACTCACCCACTGCACTTTGTCCTCTGCCTACTTTCCATACTCATCTCCCACAAGTCCCCAATGGTCTCTTCACTCCAGTTATACCAGTCATGTTGGACTACTTGCATTTTCTAGTATAAGCCATTTTTTTCTCTCATTCAATCTCCCTTTCCCAACCCTCTCCTTTTCCTCTTCTTTTCTCCTCCTCCTCCTCCCACCTCTTCTTCTTCCTCTCTCTTTCTCTCTCCCTCTTTTCCCACCCCAACCCCCATCCCTCTTCATTTTACTTTGCCTGGAATGTACCACTCCTACTCCACATGTATATGAAGCTCCCTACGACTCAACCCATTTATCCTATCTCTAAACAGACTCAAGAGCATCCTCTGGGCTTCCATTATGCCTACTTTTTATCTCTATTATGTCTCTTATCATTGCCATAATTATTTGATGATTCAGTCACCAGCTCACTAACCCTTCTCCTTTCCCACCCTATCTGTAAGTCATCATCAGGCAGAAGCTATAGTAAGTTCTTTGTAATTTCAAAGCCTCGTACAGGACCTGAAAGACATCAAAAACTTGATAAATGCATGCCAAATGATTGAACAAATTAATTGTTCCCTGGAGTTCAGTACTGAAATCCAAAGTCATTTGGAGAAGGCAGGTGAGGGAACAAGACAGAATGAATGTGATAGTTTGCCCTCTGTTCTTAAAAGATAGCGCAGTCTCTCAGATAAGTTAACATTCTGAGGGAAGTTTTGCATCAGAATAATTAGCTAGAGAGTACAAAGTTTCACAGAAATTATGTATAGTTATATATACAAAGTTTTACATGGTGCACCTGCAGAAACTGAACCCTAACTCAGGGGCGTCCAGCCCAACCAAAGATTTCCTTGTCCCTGGTGTGGCACAGTGACCCATGTAGAAAAATGACCGATGATGACAGGAGACCCCTTAGTTCTTATGACTACAAAGAAGGAAGACCCCCAATAAAAATTAGCTTTAATATCTTGCCAGCCCAGTGGATGACAGATGAGAGTTGAATTTGAGTAAATAATAGGTATAAAAGAATGTGATACTTCTTACTTTACCATATTTTGTATAAGTTAGGATTATCAGGATTCAAGCAACACAAAATTCCACTCAATAACTTAAGAAACACTGAAGGAGGTTTTGCACAGAAAGAATAGCCAAAAAAATAAAACCTTTGGAACCAACAGGCACTAGTGAAGCTCTGAGGTTCTAGGGAATAGGATTCAATGGCCTTTGTCAGAGTGCCATCTTGGAGCTAAATTCACTCCAGTCATTTTCAGGTTTTTGTTACTCAACCTCACAGAGCATCTGATTGGTCCTATATCTACAAATTGGCTAAGAGAGACTAAAATAATTTGGGGTTCTGTCACACCAAGATTCCAATCAAATAAGGATGACAAGTTCCCCATAGAGATATTGGGGTGTAGAAAGCAGAAAATGAGGAAATAGATAAATAGATTTGGGGACAACAAAATTAGCATATCCACTACTTATTCATATTCCTATTTTTCACTATTTAGAATGTAAACTCCATGGAGACAGGAATTTTTATTTATATTGTTCCCTACTACATCCTCATAAGTAGAATATTACCTAGCATAGAAAGTATTCAATAAGTATTAGTTAAATTAATGTAATACTAATAAATGGCCATTTGGATACACTAGCTAGATATCTAGTAGGTTCAAGAAGGAAACATATATACAGATAGTAAATTTTTGTAAGAGCAAAAGTTTAGGAAAAAATCAAAACCTGAGGCAAGCTCTGAGAGCCCTGAATGGACAGAGAACCGTAAGAAGGCTCCAAAGGCTTATGAAAGATAAAAACTTGGCTCACGTTGGGAGAAAGGCATGAAGAAGACCAGGGAAAGCAAAGTAATGTTCACTGAAAGTCATGTTTGTTCTGACTGTTGTGATAGGCACTTTTGGTATGCTGTTTTATTAATACGGTGCACCAATACTTCAGCGAATATACAAAAAGTAATGACTATCACAGAATGTAGACTTAATTTACTTCACAATCATGTGGATAGTTGGCCCTTGACCTTAGGTACCCACCACTAAGCACATATTTGATTTGCACAATGAGGCCATTGGCTCTGGTGAAGAGCAAAGGGTCACCATTGCTGGTCAGAGGAACAACGATCTTTCCAGTCCATCTCTGCCCCACGTTCAAGCACACCTACTGCAGGAGATAATGCCAAGCACTTTATATGTGCCTATGTGAGCATTCACTCCATAAAAGTATACAGAGACTACAACCAGCTTACCTTTTAGGAGCTTCCTTCTCTTCTAGTCCTTAAGGTGGATAGAATCCATCTCACTCTGTCCTAAAATAAATCTGCTAGTTTGAGGTAGAAAAGAAATTATTGCTAGATGGTTCTCTATACTGACAGTTAAATCTAGAAAAGGCCTAAAGAACTATGCAATACTTAGTCCGTGCTCACATTCTTCTATGCTTTTATAGATGAGAAAATGGAATCTCAGATAAGAAAAATGAGTTGCCAGAAACTTTTCAAAAGAAGACAGAATAATGGCCAACACACATATGAAAAAATGCTCAGCATCTCTAATCATCAGGGAAATGAAAATCAAAACCATAATGAGATATTACTTATCTCCAGTGAGAATGGCCTTTATCAAAAAGTCCCAAAACAATAAATGTTGGCATGGATACGGAGAGATAGGAACACTCATACACTGCTCGTGGGACTGCAAACTAGTGCAACCTCTGTGGAAAGCAACATGGAGATACCTTAAAGTGATACAAGTAGATCTACCATTTGATCCAGCAATCCCATTACTGGGCATCTACCCAAAAGAACAAAAGACACTCTATAAAAAAGACATCTGCACTCGACATTTTATAGCAGCACAATTCACAATTGCAAAGACGTGGAAACAACCCAAGGGCCCATCAATACATGAGTGGATTAATAAAATGTGGTATATGTATACCATGGAGTACTATTCAGCTGTAAGAAGCAATGGTGATATAGCACCTCCTGTATTTTCCTGGATGGAGCTGAAACCCATTCTACTAAGTGAAGTATCCCAAGAATGGAAAAATAAGCACCACATGTACTCACCAGCAAACTGGTACTAACTGATCAACACCTAAGTGGACATATAGGAATAACATTTATCGGGCATCAGGCAGATGGGAGGAGGGAGGAGGGGATGGGTATATACATACATAATGAGCGCAATGCGCACCGTTGGGGGGATGGACACGCTTGAAACTCCAACTCTGGGGGCGAAGGAGGGGGAAAGGCAACACACATAACCTAAACATTTGTACCCCCATGATATGCTTTAAAAAAAAAGAAAAAGGAGTTGCCCAATATCTCACAGCTAGTATTAGAGGCAAGACTTTAACCTAGGACTCCCATCTTCTAATTCATTTCTTTTCTTATTTCACCAGAGTTTACTCAGATGTTGGAATTCCATGGCAGCTTTAAGTTGTTCATAATTAAGAAGCAGTGGATTAACTACCCAATTGTGGATTAAATAGCAGGTTTTCACTTGATTTAATTATTCGCCTCTATCTTTCAGAACATTTTTCTCAATCCAAATGATGTCCATTGCAACAGAGCACTTTCACCTTCTCATAAGAACCCTAGAGACCGAAATCATGGGTTTATCATAGGCAGTTTTCATTTGGGGATATTCCTTTTTTATTTGTGGTGTCATCGACATGGTGGTATGCTCTTTCTAATTATCCACAATGGAGATGGTGTCCACAAGATTGGCTATCCAGTGTGATCTATGGAGTTTTTGAGATCAAAACAACTTCAACCATCCAGATCAAGAATACCTTTGGAAGCTAATCCAATAGCACTATCCGATTGACAGATGCAAAGGCGAGCAACAAAAACTGTAACAGTCCAGAATAAATTGTTATGATCCCAGAGTATCTCATTTGCATTTTGGATTCAAAATCTATGGAATGGAAATGTAATGCTTTTAGTCTCCTACTTTAATTGTGATATCAGTCAGGTTTCTTAGCTGCAAACAGCAAAATCCATTCTGGCTAGTATAGAAAAAAAATGTCTTAAAATGATAACACCCTTAACTACACCAAAATGTGATCCATAAAGTACAAAGCTTTGAATTGGACTTTATCAAACTTTAAAAATTTGCACTTCAAAGGCATTGTTAAGAAAGGGACAGATAAGACACAGACTGGCAGATCATATTACTCATAAAGGACTTGTATCGAGAATATATTAAGAACTCCTACAAGTCAATAATAAGACAAATAAACCAATCTAAAATGGAAAAAATATTTGTACAGATATTTCACCAAAGAAGATATACGAATGGCTAATAAGCACATGAAAATATGCTTAACATCAGCGATCACTAGGAAAACGCAAATTAAAACCATAATGAGATACCATTTGATGCCACCTAGAAAAACAATAACCAAAAAGCTATATTGAAAAAGATAAGGCTAGGTGCGGTGGCTCACTCCTGTAACTCTAGCACTTTGGGAGGCTGAGGCAGGAGAATCACTTGAGCCCAGGAGTTTGAGGTTGGTTGCAGTGAGCTATGATGACATCACCGCACTCTAGCCCAGGCAATAGCTCAAGACCCTGTCTCAAAGGAAAACAGAAAAGAAAAAAGAAAACAAAGACAAGTAACAACAAGTGTTGATGAGCATGCAGAGAAATTGGAAACTTCATGCATTGCTGGTGGAACTGTAAAATGGTGCAGCTGCTTTGAAATCAATTTGCCAGTTTCTTAAAAATGTAAACATAAATTTACTATATAATTCAATAATTCCACTCCTCCTAGGTATCTACTTAAGAGAAATAAAATGAAAACATATGTCTTCACAAATACTTAAACATATATTCATTAAAACATTATTCAGAAAGGCCAAAAGTAGAAACAATCCAAAAGTCCACCAATTGTAAATGGATAAACAAACTGTTATTTCCATACAAAGGGATACTATTCAGTCATAAAAAGAAACAATCGATCAATGCTACTATGTAGATAAACGTCAAAAACCTCATCCTAACTAAAAGAAGCCAGGTGCAAAAGGCCACATACATTGTTTCATTCCATTTAGATTAAATGTCCAGAAAAGGTAATTTTATGAGACAGAATGTAAATTAGTAGCTGTCCAGGCTGAAGGTGGGAACAAATATTGATTGCAAACAGGAATGAGATATTTTGTATTGATGGAAATGGTCTGAAACTAGATAGTGCTGATAGTTGCAAAATTCTAAGAATTTATTGAAAATCATTGGAGTGTACATGTAAAATGAGAGTATTTCATGGTATGTAAATTGCAACTTACTGATGCTTTTTAAACAAAAATACTCCTCCATTTTCACCTAAGATGGAGTAGGAGAGACTTGTTACACCCTTCCATGTGAAAGAACCAAAAACATGATATATTAAACAACTCTTTTACAAGACTCAAGAAAACAGGCAGCCAAAGAGAGGAGTCATGGACAGACTGGATACAAATGTGTGAGCCAAGTGATTGCCCCACCTTAGTGTCATGAAGACTTTTCAGGCTTTGGCTCAGGGTGCAGAGAGTGAGGCAGAGTTCAGTGGATACCTGGAGTTTGAGAGCAGGAAGCTGACAGTGTGGGGGAACAGAGGCAGCTAGAGTTCTCAGAGTATTATAGAAGAGTAAGCTACACAGAGAAAATTTTGTAGATCTGCAGATGGTCTCCCCCAAGTATTCAATACTTGCATATGAAGCAATCAGCCAAGATTAGAAAAAGAACCACCTGAAATGACCAGATGAAACATCCAGAATAAAAAGTCTTCATAATTCACAGAGTGTTGGGTAGAGTCAGAAGAATCTTGCTTCCATCCAGGAGGATAGTTAGCCTTAGACTAAAAATGGATCTTTTTCCACCTAAGAAATTATAGCCCCAAGAACCAATAGGATAAAACTGGTAACAAGTAACTTAGCTGTGTCCTAGAATAAAGCTCAGGAATATTTATAGGAAAAGAAACAACCCTAGCACCAAATAAATCACAATGGCTGACATCCAATCAAAAATTACCAGGCATGCAAAGAAGCAGAAAATATGATGTATGATGTGGAGAAAAGTCAATCAATCAAAACTGACCCAGAACTGACACAGATGTTAGAATTAGCAAACAAGGAAATTAAAGTAGGTATTATAACTCCATTTATATGTTCAAACAGTTAAATAGAGGTATGAGAGATATTTTTAAAAGCAAGCATTGAACTTATGGAGATAAAAAATACAGTGTCTTACCTTTTAAAATCCACTGGATAGGATTAACAGCAGACTAGGTATTGCACAGGAAAATAGCAATGAACTCAAAGATGCAGCACTAGAACTCTCTGAAATGAAACATGAAAAAATAATTCTTAAAAAAGTGTACAAAGCATTAGTGAGCTGTTAGACAACTTCAAGTAGTTTAATATATGAGTAATTGGAGTCCCCAAACAGAAGAGCAGGGAGAACAGAAAAATGTGTAAAAAATAAAGCTTGACATTTTCAAAATTTGAACCATAAAACAAATAATAGTTCAAATAAGTTCAATGATCC
Source organism: Lepilemur ruficaudatus (assembly GCA_963574885.1). Classification (NCBI taxonomy): domain Eukaryota; kingdom Metazoa; phylum Chordata; class Mammalia; order Primates; family Lepilemuridae; genus Lepilemur; species Lepilemur ruficaudatus. The sequence continues at coordinate 42,232 of CAUYRT010087988.1, read as the reverse complement.
TCAAGGACCAGAAACATGAGGAAATTACACCAAGAAACATCATAATCAAATTGCTCAAAACCAATGATACAGAGCAAAATCTTAAAAACAGAGGGAAAAAAACATGTAGAACAGAATGCAACAGATTTTTTCTGGGAAACAATGCAAATTACAAGATAGTAAAAAAGCAACATATTTAAACTACTGAAAGAAAAAAAAATCTGTCATCCCACAACTCTATAACAAGAATTTTTTTAAAAATTAGTCATTAGAGAAATGCAAATTAAAACTACAATGAGATGCCACTACCCACCTATATATAAGAAAGGCTAAAATTAAAACTGGTCGTACTAAATGTTGGTGAGGTTTTAAAAGAACTGGAACTCTTGTACACGGCCGGTGGTAACGGAAAGTGTTATAACCTCTTTAGTAAACCATTTGGAAGTTTCATAAAAATCTTAACATAGGCTTACCATTTACCACATGATCTACCCATTCCATTCCTTGTTTTTTCCCCAAGAGAAATGAAAACATATGTCTATGAAAAGATCTGCATACTAATGTTCTCAGCAGCTTTATTTTGTAGTAGCCGAAACCTGGAAACAAACCCAAATGCTCTGATAGTCATATAGGTGGATGGGGAAAGAAAATGGTAGTATATTCATACAATGGAATATGACTCAGCAATGAAAAGAAATGAACTACTGATTGCTACACACAACACCATGGGTGAATCTCAGAATAATTATGCTTGGTGAAAGAAGCTAGATGGAAAATAATCCATATTGTATGATTCTATATATATAAAATTCTAGAATTCAGACTAACCCATGGTGACAGAAATAGATCAAGGGTCAACTAGGGACAGGGAAGATAGTCAGGAAGGAGGAATTACAAAACGGCATGAGAAAAGTTTGGAGGTGATGGATATATTAACTCTGGTGATAGTTGTACAGATGTACACATATGTAAAATGCATTAAATATTTTATAAGTACAGTTTATTGGGTGTCAATTATATCTTAATAAAGCTGTGAAAAATGTTTTATATATATATCAAAATTATATAAATTTAGCCAAAATCAATACCAAGATACATATCACCATCTGAGAATAAACTAGAATGCAAGAATAAATAAAAAATTTGATTTTAAAATATATAAGCAAATAAATAATGGCAATTTGTATTTCTCAAAACTATTTTGAGATAAATAACAATAAGCATATCAATGCATTTTCAGAAACATGACAGAGACGTGGTCTGATGAGGAAACCACAGCTACCAAGACTACCTCTGAGCACTGCATGCTGGAACTCATCTCTGATGATATCAGTACAAAATAATGCCACTTTTTCTTGAAGAACTTTTTCATGAATCACTGCTCTTCCCTAAAGCCAAATACCTCTGCCAACATTTGCATTAGAAAAATGCACACTTCACTGATGGTGTGCCTCATACAGCACGGGTTTACTTTTGAACTGAAGTCTCATTCAAGTGCATGTGATTGTTGGGGCCTGGGTCACATGCCTGTATTTAGCTGCAAGAAACGCTAGGAATTCAAGTTCAAAATCCATGTAGGGCAGGAAATATTCATAATGTATCAGTTTCTCCATAATTTCTAAAGGTCATTTAGAAGATACAGACAGCTACAAATAATGATAGTTATACACTACAATCATTGTTCAAAATTAGACCCATGCCAAACTATTAATATTTCCATAAGCATCACTTTATAAGAAAGGAAATTTTGTAGACGTCAATAATTCACACTTTAAATACAATACTATTCTTTTTTTTCCTCTTTCTGAATTCTTTTTTTGTCTTTATTGAAGTATAATTAAATATAATACTATTCTTAATTTAATGTTTATTATTGATGCTAGAGAGATGGATCACACAATTTTACTTTCAGAATTGCATCAAAGGAATATGGAATATATTGGGGATAGCTTAGATGTACATAGTCTTTATATTTTTGAAGGATTTTTATGTACATTATCTGTAATTTCAAAAAGTAATGGTCATACCTTGGACAAAATGCAGTCAGGTCTCCAGAAATTGAATTAAAGTATTAAATAGAAATTCTGATAGGGCAGAAATTAATAATTAATGATGCAGAAAAGATGGGTAGGAATATACAAAGCACAAGAAATAGCTTGGCACCAGTTGATAAACACATTTAATTTTCCACAAAAGCTGATCAAGAAACTCAATCGAGAATGTATTCTGATTTTGCAAGACCATTTCAGGAGAAAATCTTAACTGTGGGGCTTTCTCTCACATAAATGGAGAGAGAAGAAAGGAAACTAAAGTTGCTTTTAGGATTTTAGTTTGAATTAACAGAAATTTAAAAAAACACAATAGGAGCAAATTTGGAGTGGAAGCTCAAGAGTAGAATTTGGCAAATTTAGATTTGAAGGGCCTGTGGGCCGTCCACATGGAAGGGGTCAGCATTCAGACATTTTGTTCTGGGATTTAGGAATCACGTATCATTAGTTTTAGTTCTCAAACCTTTATTTTGTTTGGATCTTGTAATAATGAGAATTAGGTTCAGATAAAAAGAAATAACTGAAGTTTAAACAATTTAGAAACTTAGTTCTCTCTCACATCTATTAAGTCCAGAAGTTGGGCTGGTATGAGGCTCTACAGAATTAAGGACCCAGCTCTTTTTCTCGTGTGGTTTCTTTTCTCAAAGTTGTCTCATGGTCCAAGAGGGCTGCTGGAGCTTCAGCCACCATATCCATATTCCAATCAACAGGAAAAGAGAAAGAAGAAAAAAGAACATGCCTCTCTATTTAGAGACACTTGCTATAAACTGCACATCATTTCCACCTTCATCCCATTGGCCAGAACTTAGTTGATGGCTATACTTATCTGTAAGACTGGTTGGGAAATACAGTCTTTATTCTAACTCATCCATTTACCTAGCTACAAATCATGGCTTATTTTTACTAAGTGAAAGGAGGAGAGCAGATATTGAGTAATAATTTGTATTTAACTTAAATACCCAAGGCAAATGGCTCCAGCAACACTGTCTCTCCCACTAAAGAAAGTGGCAGTAACAGCATCATCATAGGGATCAATACAATCTAGTCTAATTTATAAAACAGAAAGTCACTCACAAGCTTTCATACCCTAACAATTGTTAGTCAAAAATTTCTTACAAGACACAACAGACCACAACATATCAAAGTGTCAGGGCATCAAGCTTACACAGAACCATATTGATGACAATTAAACTATCATAGCACAACCATCAGAAACCCACTGGTACCGACCATTTGTATAGGAGCAAATAAATAAATTCCAGACACATGCATAGCATGTATAATGCCCTGGATCTGATATACAATCATGATATAAAATTATATAAGGTGGCTCACAGTTATCAAAAATCCAAAACTCTAATTTTGGATGACCATTTGGTCGACCAGTTCAAAATGCAACATGAATTTCAACAACAAAAAATTATTTAAGATATCCTTCTAACTAAAAACTTTATGCCATTTTATATCATATATTTCTTTAGAAAAAACTCAAAAGCCATCCGTTCCTATTAGTCTGATACCAAAAAAAAGAAAAAAGAAAAGAAAATTGGAAGAAACAGCAATGAAAAAGAAAAAAGGCTAAGCTGTGTAAATGGACTAACTGCTATCATTTTTCTTTGCCATTACCTTGACAATAAAAGGTTCCTATGGAAGCTCCTAATTTATGGTCCTTTCAGGCAGTCACTGCTGAACAAAGCCACATTGATTTCCCTGGATCCAAGGTGGAGCAGTTCAAGGCCACTAACAATTGCAACTCACACTTCTATTGGTTGATACCTATGAATTCGATCTGATCCAGACCAAATTTCTGAATGGGGCTGATCTTGGCCTACTTGTCTTATCACCAACAAATAGAAACTTTTAGCTTACAGCAAGTCATACACATGAGTGCACCCTGGACTTCTGACCCATGCCTGTGCTACCTCTCTGGTTTGAAGACCTTAAGACTCTCTTTGAAGATTATGCACCAATAAAGTATATTAATCTTTGATACAGCCAAACCTTTAACTGCTGAGAACAGTATCATTACAGCAAGAAGACTAACTTAAAAGGAATTAGGCAAGAAAGTTTAGTGTGTTTGTTCCTGGGTTTTCCTTAGGTTCGTGTTATTAATAAAGTGGGATTAAAAGTTCCTTCATGAAATATTTCTTCCTTCGCAAAACACTGTAGGGCAAATATGTAGAGAAATAAACTAGGGACATATCACGCGCTTTGTGCAGTAAGGCAGAGTTTAGCTTTATCCTGAAAGCTCTTATGGAATTGTCTAAGGAGTTTAAGCAGAGAATCAGACATGCATTTTAAGAAGAATCACCAAACCAAAGGGAAGGACATATAGGAAGGTAGTCAGCAAGGAGGCAGAAAGACAATAATATAGGTGAGAAGTAACATGATCTTGAGCTCAAATACACTGGGAAAAAGGAAAATGCAATAGGTTTAAGAGGCATTAGGAAATAGACACTATGGCCTTGTAGATTGGATGAGGCAGAGAGAGAGAGGGGGCAGGGGCTGTAAGGCAAGATGGCACCGCCCCCATGTTTCAAATATAAGCAACTAGGCAGCTGGTTTCATAGTTCTCTGAAATATGGTCTCTGGGAAAATGAAGAGGTCTAGGGAAAATTTAGTAAGTTTAGTTTGGATAATGTTCAATGTGAGCTGCCTTAGGATGATCAGGAAATGTCAGGAGGCAGTTGACTGGTGAATCTGAAAATCAGCTTAATTTATGGTGCAACGACTCACATAGAATAAGACCTGGAGAATTTCTTCAACTAGAGGAATTATATCAATTTGAATAAATTTGTTGAGAATTATTGAAACCACAATGTGTGAGAAAAATGTACAAGGTATCATTATATATGCTCCAAATTAAAAACAATTTCACTAAGTTTTGAGTTTAGTCTATACTCCTTCCTCATTAAGGAATGGTATTGATCCTTAACCAGTGTGGATGTGGTAATAGCCTCACCAACAGCCTTTCCATGTTGTTCTAGGCATGCTCCATTATTGCCCTTGTTCCACTGGGTCTGACCAGCGGTGTGATATGAGCTTACTGCCAAGCCTTGAGCTTTGCTTATGGAGTCACGAAAGACTTTGAATACTGAGTCTATCTTCATCAACTTCCCTGGATGTCTGCCCAGTAATTCTGCTGTATTCAACCTTCTGGCTCTTAGATTCTTCTACTGAGATTATGGTTCTTCTCAAGTGAGGGCTGTGTTCCTTTTCTTTTTTTAGCAGCTACAGTCTCTTCATTATATGTCCATTGAAGGGATTTAAAGGCCCTAATGATGGTATGCGTTTCTTCCTCCTAGAGTCTCCATTTGCAATACTATTATATTATACTCCCCTGGAAATAGCTCATTCAGAGAACTATTGCTATCTGCTTCCTTCATGCTTCATATTACATGAATTACCCTAAGAACACCTTCTCCTAGTCAGAGTTAGTGGTTGCCTCTTTCCTCTAGAGGGTTGTTGCCCTAAAGAAGTCAGTGTATGACCAGTGAGGAAAAGCTCCCAAATGTCATCTGTTTCACGTATTTTGGTTCCATTCTTATTCCCTTTCAGGTAATGTGGGAGTGAGTCAGCAAAAAACAGACAAGGATCATCCTCTCATTTGCTTGCTTCCTAAATTTGTTTAGGATTGTGTAGACACACTAAATGATGCCAATCACAGTTGAGAAGGAAGTTTCCCTCTTCTTGATTGCCTCGTTAATAAGAAGTGGGTGTAACACAATGTACGTAGGTAGGTCCTCCAGAATGGGGAAGAGCTGAGTTCAGAGCATCTGTTCAATCTTATATTGAACAGATATAAAAAAAAAAAAAAATACAACTACATTGATAGGAAATACAACTACATTGATAGGAAATACACCCTTTCATAATGACCATCCACTTGGAGAATCTATTCTTCATCTGTATGTGACTCCAATGCACAACCCTTTAGAATCTAGATGTAGGGATAAGGTGTACTGTGTCAGATTGCCTGGACTCAGAGCTTGGCTCAGCTACCTAGGAGCTGTGTGATGTTGAGCAATTTGCTTTTACTCAGTTTCCTCATCTGTAAAATGAGGATAATATTAACAATAGGACCTACCTCATGACATTGATGTGAGGATTACGTGGCATGACATATGTCAAGTGCATAAAACAGTATCTGACATATAATAAGCCCCCAATAAATGTTAGCTATTAATGTATATTTTGTATTGTTTGGGGTTTTTTGTTTATTTGGTTGGTTGTTTTGTTTTTAATGAAGACTGGAAACTGATGCTACCAGATGGAAACCAGAGTACAGTAAACAAGGTATATTTATGGGTGGACACACACCATATCTTGCTCCACTGTTCCAGGCAGTGACCCATCAGTACATGTCACTCAGGGAAGAAGAAAGCACAGTGGTATATCCCAGCACGGACAGCAGAGCATCTCCCTGAATGACAAGCAGCTGGGCTGGAACAAAGCCAGGGAAAGAACGCAATCTCTTTGGAAAAAAAACATCACAACACATCTTCCTGTTTTGACAGCCCAGGGAAAAGAGGCAGCTTTATAGAATAAAGCAGCAAGCGTGCTTTGAGCTCTTCCAGTGAAAAGCAACAAGGAGGCACACCCTCTTATTGTGCAAAATCCCTACTTATGTGTACACCAAGAGCTTTGGCCCTCACCCGAATTGTGCGGTAAAGAGGAGAGGATTTTGACTGTTTCTCCCTGATAGGGCATAAAATTCTTTCTTCCTGGATTTGGCTGGTGCTGCCACAGCTGCTAAGAACAAACATAACATTGCAGAGGACGTCTCTCGAATAAGAATTTTCCCATTGTAACCTGAATATGTTCACCCTTCTAAAAGTATTGTGTCACAATCATTTTTGGATTCCTGAAATTTTTATCAACCACGAAGGTAGCAAAATAAGACTTAACCTACCATCAGTTCATTATAACCAGATTATAAACAGTGGTTAGAGGTAGAAAAGGGAAGAAAGAAAAGAGAGTCCGCTGACAAAGAATAAGAGAGAAAGACACAGAGAAGAGAGTAGGAGCACACACCTGCTAAAAATAATTAGAAAAATGTGAACTAATATTTATGCAGGGGGTTCACTTTCTCTCTCCCTTCAGACCATAGAACGTTTATTTAATGAGTCTCTATCAACTTGTCAAGCAAAACAGCTGCACCTTCTGGGTCTATAGCTCAGAGAAAGGAGCTAAAGTGTCACGTCCCCACGAAGCTTCCTAAGCTGGGTGTCTCAAATATTTTGTGCAAGGAAAACAAAAATCCCAAGCACCTAGAATCTCCTCCAACCCGAGAATTGCCTGCGCCATCTAGTGGCGCCATGTAGTATAACCTTCAGGAGGTTATCTACGGAATCATGAAAGCTTCTGACTTTTCCTGTAGAGTTAGGAAGACAAATTATGCATCTAGTCACAGGATGTCAGTGCTAGAGAGACCTTAACAAAGCCAGTGGTCTCTGCTCTGCATAAGACAATCCCATGGAGAGCTTTTAAAAATAGATCAGTGCCTGGGTCTCATGCCAAATAAAAGGAATCAGAATTTCTAGGACTAGGGCTCAAGGAATTGGGATTTTTTTTTTTTAAAGCTTTTCAGGTCACTTAAGGTGGATCAAGCCTTGAGAAACAATGAGTTAATCCAACCCTTCCTTGTTTTAAAGTGTAGAAGGAAGGAACGAGTGACCCTTCATCATTTAGTTGCTGGAGGAACAGAAATGGGAACTGAGGCTTTCAAATTGTGACGTATTGTTAGACCAAGGTGAACAATCATGAGACTACGAAGGGACATGGCAGGAGGTAGGAGGAAAGCACCATTCCAGATCCAGGAACCACAACTTCCCCTCAGGGTGGACATGCTTTATTCTATCCCTTTTTCTCTCTCCTGTCCTGAAATCACCCTAAAATTTTTCAAACTAAATGAACATATGTAAGCCATATTCATTTGAAAAGATGTTTTTTATAATAAAAAATGTTTATGATTTAAAAATGTCAATTGAATGCAGATATTTTAGCATTTTTATTTCACATATTATATTTTTTAAACTTTTTAGCAGGCTCTCTATGTACAAATTTTGCTGGCTTTAGGAATTATAAAGATGAATTCTTCTTTATAACTTGCCTCACTTCAAAAAAGGTTTGGAACAAAAGTAGATATAAAACAGTAATTTTTTTTTTAATTTTAAATGAGTGAACGGTAAGGATGATCAAATAGTAACACAAAATCAGAAAGTTAGTACATGAGAATATGTTCCTTTATTAGATCTTACACAAATATTGCTGAGCTTGCTAGAACTAATGAAAACAAAAAAAGATATGATCAGTTACAAGATTTCTATTTCCTATTTGATGAAAACAGACCATTTGATGCAAATAAGAGTAGTTTTCCTTGACAGAAAATAAATATGATCAACAAGTGACACATAGTAGAGGATGGTGATAAGTGCTGTGAAGGAAAATAAAGCAGGGAAGAAAAATCAGAGTTTAAGTATCAGATAGGGTGACCAGAGAATGTGTCACTGGGAAGGTGAGGCACCGAGCTGTGCAGCTATCTGAGGGGCGGGCGTCTCAAGCAGATAGGGTAGCAAGTACCAAAGCCCTGAGGAGCAAGCATGCCTGACATATTTGAGGAACACTGGGAAGCTAGTAAGAGAGTAGTTGCAACTAAGGTTAAGTTTTATTTAGATGATGTCACTTCTCATTCTGAGAAACAGGCAAAGTCCTTGCAGTGGTTTATAGAGCCCTGCATGATCAGGCCTCCATCAGTTCATTGTCCTTCTCTCCGGAACCACTGATATTCAGAGATTTTTGTGCAAAAGCTCCCAAGAGGGCCCAGTTGCCTAAGTTAATTCCTGTGTTGGTTCTTATTTGTGTCCAGAAGAAGAGGAAGGTTTTATTCAAGGACACTTGAGGAGCAGAGGCAGGAAATGTTGGTAACAAGATGGTGGCTCCTCCTAGGACGAGGAAGTCCTTCTGAGAGGTGGAGAAGCAGAGGCAGAAGGACTTGTTTCTACTAATGGCTCTGGAAACGGAGAGACACACAGAGTTTTGTTTTAATTCCTTAAGTAGCGAAGTGTGGAGTGAGAAAGTTAAGCATTTTCTTATGCAAATCGTAATGCCAGAGGACTGATGCCTTAGACATTTCTGGTGCATTGGAAGTGCCACTGCTGGGTTGAACTTTTTGCTGAGGAACCTATACAAGACATATTCCAGGAATTTCTTGGTACAAAGGACAGGGCATTCTGGTGACAACTGGATCTGAGTATTTGAGAAATAAAAATGTTTGGAGTTTCCCCACCAATTCTTCTTCATTTTGTAGGAAGGAAGGGAAGAGGGATAAATGAAGGAGAAAGAGAAAAGGAGGGAGGGAGGAAAGAAGGCATTTAGGATACCCTATCCCTCTATACATGCACACACACTCACCTATGCTCACATACACACAAACCCACACACACATACACATACACAGTTATACATACCTCAAGCAGTTAGTGAATTCTGGGTTCAGTGGCAAAGAAGAGAGATATGGCAAAGCAACGTTGAAAGTTACCTGCTAAACACGTTAATTCATGCATTTTGTTTCCAAACATTTAAGTTTAATTTGGGAAAAGAGACATATGAAAGAAGATTCTCCTGAACAGATTAAATGTGCAAGACAGAAGAAAGGAAAAGAATTTTTCTGGTCTAAATGAGATCCCACTCAACTGGAAGGGACAGGCAGGAAGAAAGTGCAATCCACATGTTGCTAGAGAGGCTGTATTTCCTACCATAAGGAGAGAAGCTGGTGATGGAGAAGGTACCAATCCTGTTTTTATTTAAAATCTTGATAAAGATTTTATTATAGATTTTCTGCATTATTTTAGATTTTGGTAATTTTATTTATGTGATTACCAAGTTTTGTGGCATCCCTTAGTCTTTAGTCCTAGTTCCTGGGTAGTGGCACATCACAGAAAGATGCCAGTGCTCCAAGCAGGCCACACTACTGGACCCAAAGCGCCATGCTAATGACCTGATGAACTCCACTGGTAACCTCAATGGACAGATGACCTACAAATGAGAGGTTCCTCTCCTCCCCAAATTTTGCCCTACCTAGGAATTTTGAACTATGGTTAAGTAAACCATAAGAAAGAATGCAGTTAATAGCAAAATTGATGTTAGCCATAAAAAATTAAGTTCTGGCCCCAAATATTGAAGAAAATGGAGCATTGCCAAGTTCTTATATATGCTAAACTGAATAGTACATTTTCTGCAGTACAAATGTTTTAATACCAAATATTGTACAATTATCTTTATAATCTAAGATATGTATAATAATATATATTTACTAATAAAAACTATTGCATAAAATGAAAAAAAATTAAGTTCTGTTTCTTGCCCATTTGAGTTTATGGACTGATACTTGCAATAATTTTACCAATAATTTTCAATGCTGACTGCATGTTAGAATCACGTGGAATGCTTTCGGTACATTTCAAAGACAGAACCCCATCCCGAGAATTTCTAATGTAATTAGGATGTTTTAAAAGCTTGCAGGTTATTCCGATGTGCAGCCAGAGCTGACAACCATTGCCTTATACTATCAAGCATCAATGTTGCATGTCATGTACACTCTACCTGGTAGAGACCCAGCAACCGTGGCAGACTTATCCACTGCCTTCCCAATCTTCCCTTGTTATGTGGCTTCAAAACAAATCTCAGCATGTAGTGCATACCGCAGTGAAGTATAAAGCAAAACAGAGCTCACTACAAAAAGTAGAGAGCTTGCGAACATAATTACAATAACAAATTTAAGAGTCCCTTCACCTAAAGTCTATAGAGAGTCAATTCTCTAAAAAATATGTTTGCATTTATGTGATGATCATTTTTTTCAAGATACCGAAGCCATTTTATAGTTAGAAAAGTTCAAAAATAAAGAAAACGTGTTTTAGAATAAAATAGCACAAAATCTATTTTAGTTCTTTTCAATGAAATTATCATCATAGTTTAAATATCTTTCTTTAGGTAGTCTAACGACTGCATGATAGCAGCAGGCACCGAACCACCTCTGCCTCTTGAAACCTACAAGTAAAGCATACCTCTCTGCTCTCTATTGTTATGGGCTAGTTTAGATTAGGTTTAACCCTGGTTTTTCAAGGTGCTTATAATCTAATAGACTACTGGTAGTTCAGCATTCAGCATCATGACACCATGATGGATGCCCCTGAAATAGTCTGTGAACCAGTTTACAACTTCAGACGGCTTTATTAACCCATCTGTTCACTCATATGAATGAAATCATTCCTCTACAAACTACAAATGACCATCACCTCAAATGACAGCACTGCAAATGAGATGTTCGACTTGAAGGAGTATTTGCTTGCCCCTAAGGAAATGTTACTGCCAGGAAAAGTAGAACCAAGAGCAAACTGAAAATGAGCTACTTGCCCTGTTTGCCAAATAAAACCTACACCTGACCTATAAGTAGGCAAGAGAAACAGCCAATCAGGAGGTGACTGAAAGGTGTGAGTAATGGACAAGATCCCCCAAATCCATCACTGGCACTGTATTTCTTTGATTAAATAGTGTTATCTTCCTGTAGAATATATGTAAATATACATACTTAATATATCCATGTGAAAAGCTAAAAACATTGTCATTTATAATTACATCTAATTGAATTGTTCACATCACTCAGAAGCACGAAGCACCTGACCTGGAGGAAGATTATGCAGAAAGGATGGTGAGTGGGGCAGAAAAAGAAAAAAAATTATTCCTTTATAATTTGATTTCAGACTGATTCAGACTGTTTCTTACTACGGTCTTCTCAATTCTCCCCCAATGAACCCACCAGTTTGCCCCCTATTTGAATACCAGCTCAGAGAAGCAAGTAATGAAAGATGACTTGGAAACCCAACAGAGGAGGCGTTCTTAATCTTGAGCCACAGAGACGGGTCCAGGGATGGAATTCAAAGGATCCATAAACTTGAATCGAAAAGAAAAATTCCATCATTTATTTTCACTAACATCTAACTGAAATTTAGCTTTTCTTCCAAATATAAATGCAGGCACCAAACCACCATAGTATTAGCAGTACCTGTGACTTTCTCACACATAGAATTTATAGATATTTTTATCTCTCATTGCAGTTGTTGCAGATATCTTGAAAAACTGTGTCATTACTTTTTTTTTTTTTTTTGAGACAGAGTCTCACTTTGTTGCCTGGGCTAGAGTGAGTGCCATGGCATCAGCCTAGCTCACAGCAACCTCAAACTCCTGGGCTCAAGCGATCCTCCTGCCTCAGCCTCCCAAGTAGCTGGGACTACAGGCAAGCGCCACCATGCCCGGCTAATTTTTTCTAAATATTTTTAGTTGTCCAGATAATTTCTTTCTATTTTTACTAGAGACGGGGTCTCGCTCTTGCTCAGGCTGGTTTCAAACTCTTGACCTTGAGCGATCCACCTGCCTTGGCCTTCCAGAGTGCTAGGATTACAGGCGTGAGCCACCACACCTGGCCTGTGTGTCATTACTTTGAACTGATGATGATTGGGCCAGCCACTAGATTCTGTTATATAATCTGTAAATAAGAAATACACATATTACTATATCACAATGTTTTAAATTATTTTTATAACTGTGTTTCAATGTGATGTGCTTTCTTTGAATCCTTTGGGTTTTATATCGTGCATTTAAAAATACTAATATTCAGAGAAGGATTGAGAGGCTTTTCTAGACTGCCAAAGCAGGCATGATACAAAACTTTTAAGAATCCTTGCAACAGATAAACTTCTCTTTCTATTCTAGTTATTGATAATTAGATTTTTGTTTACTTTTACTACATACCCCAAGTATATAGTCTTTCTCATAGAACTTGCAGATCCTAAAATTTATATCAAAAAGTTAGACAAAAACAAATTATTCTCTACTAAATTCTGTGCTATCAGTGGCCCTCTGGGTTTCATGGTGAGGCAAAGAAGGCAGATACCCTCTGTGCTTCACTCCAAATAATACATTAGCAGTTATATTCCACAGATGATCAAATTTCAATAATATGAAATACTTTCACTTACATTTCTTAAAAAAGAAAAGAAATTATCCAGTACCCATTCAGGGTAGCTATTCTATTTCTGACTTCTACAGTGACTTGCTAGAGGACTACAGCAATTAACTCATCCTTTCGGAACTTCCACCTCTCTATATAAAAAAAGCACAAAGTTATGGATCATTAAACTATATAACTGTCTAAAGGTTCTCCAGCCATCAAATGCTGCTATTTCTTATAACCTATTTTGAGATTTCCAAACGATGAATGTTATATAATCATAAAACGGCATTACACAGAGAAAGAATTCTGGAAGGATAGTGAAGCCTAGCTCTTGTCTATTGGTACATTGGGTTAGCCCTAACCTGCATTCATAGCACTAAGTTTTATTGGTTTCTGTCCTGTCACCAAGTTCTTAGTTATCTAGCAAGTCCTCATACAATAGTGCTGGTTGCTGCCAATGACTTATTGGCACTCTCACAAGCATTATTGCTACCACTCTTAAATTTCCACTGAAGTCCCTGCTAAGTTAAGAAGCAGGAGCCAGGAGAGTGGAATGCTACAACCATTCCTCAGGTTAATAGCATCAAGGGAAGGCCTATAACTCCAGCTGGTATTGGACCCTCTCCCCCAACCCAGCAGAACATTCTTCTTAGGAGACAGGCAACTGAAACTGAAACTCGTCAGTTGTGACAGATCTTCGAGGTGATCCTGTATCTACTTACGGAGGAAGAGGTAGAAACTTGGTGTCTTAATGGTGGCGGTGAGATAGTAACTTCCCATTGTCACAGGACACTCAGAACACCAGGGAGAATGAAACGATTCCACAGATATCAAATGCACGCTTTTACAACCAACACAATTCAAAATATCCAACATTTAAATCATTCCTGCAGGAACTCAACACAAGCAGTAATTGCATCTTGCAAAGAGACAAAACAAAAACAAAACACTCTCTTAAAGCCAATTAAACTCATTCAAGTCAATTATTCCAACAATTCTTGCCAATACACAATTCAAACCTTCACTTCAAAAGAATTTGTTTATAAACCTACTAATCGCCTCTGTGAATTAACTTCCGGGAAGCATTATAAGTGTCCTGATCTGGAGCATCAAGACCCTCAAGGCAATTTTCCAGGTTTGCCCCAAGAGCATTGTGCATCCCATAGATGAGGAATCCAGGGACCACACAGATTGAAGGGACTTCTCTGAGACAAGAGACTTCTGAGGCAGAAACAGAACAAGACTCTTAACCTAGGACTCTATGGACAATATTGTGATGTTACACACAAAAAGTATAAACCAAGCTTTCAAGAATTACATTCACAGACTGACAATTTTATTGTGTACATACGTGTTGTGGGGCCCACATTTTAAATGCCAGGCTGGGGGTACAAAGATTGAACAATCCCACTTTCAATTTTTCAAGAAATTCAGCTTTTGTTAATTATAACCAAGGCTCACCATTGAATGAAAGGAGGCTCTCCTCTACTCCCACTTTGGATGTAGCCTGTCAACATTAACTACTATACCAATGAATGCCGTTCACTATCTCCCCACTATCTTCTACAAGTATTCTGGAGTCCTCTCTTTACGGATGCAAAGCACTTCACAACCAGAAGAGGAACTCAAGTTGCAACGGGTAAAGTTACAATTCTGCAACTAAAATGCTACTGTAAAATCGCTTGGGATATAATTATCAATTTATTTATTAAAGTCATATGCATGTATTATATGCAAAATTATTTCATACAACCGATGCTTAGATTGATCTACTAAAGTCACAATAAATCTACATAGAGAAACCTACCATGGCTGTGCTGGAGAGGAAAGAAAGGGTTATGCACAATAATATCTATATTAGAGATAGTTTGTGGGTTAGAGGTAAGTCTACAAAGCATATTTATATATATATTTCCAGGGTATTACTACTAGCAATAAGGCTCTAGCTCTACAAGTTTTCTAAATGGTGTTCCTGAGCAGTCACAGAGAATGCTGATAATAGTTGAATCACTCTCCAACTGAAGCAAAGCTGTATATAAAGTGAAATATATTTCTTTCTTTCTCCTTTCTTCTTCCTTCCTGTCTTACTGCCTGCCTGCCTTCCTCCTCCTTTTTCTTTCTTTTAGTCTTATAATAGTGTGGGAGAAAGCAAGTATGACTCCTGCTAGTCGGTGGCTCTGTCTCCCCATTTTATGATTTTTGGCTTAAACTAAATTTTCATATCTTTGATTGCTCCTTAATTAATATTTACTTACTTGCTCCTATGACCTCCACATTGGAAATGTCAGAGTGCCAGTAGGTATATGAGCCAGAGAAGAAAAGTTTCCCTCCTACTCACTCATAAAACAAGAGCAGCTCTGTTTCTGGGTAGCTCCACTGGTGTGAAGTCAACGTGCAAGGAGGAACGTGTTCATTCCTAAGAGGGCCAGGGAGTGAGCCAGCTCTGACACACATCCCCCTATTAAATATATCACACCCAACAGGAGATTCGGCCTGTGCTCTGAAACGCTCTGTTGCCAGATATTCAAAGCAAAGTGAGCAGCAGCAAAGACCTCTCTCTTCAAGTCAAGCTGACCCCAGGTACAAAGAATATCAGTCAGGAGACAGAAAGGAGGACTCCTTTCCCTTTTAATTCTGGACTATACATTCTTCAGTACTAAAAGGTTCGTCACACTCAAGCTTTCCTTCTCCAGAGCTGTTTGCACTGATCTAGGCCTTAAAGATAAGCTTTCCCATCATCTATAAATTGGTTGTTCAGGTACACCGAATAATTTTTCATATGTTGAAACAAGTAATTCTCTTACTAAGCTTTCCAATGAATAAATTTTAATAATTCTTAATAATCTATTACATCTCTAATTTCTAAGATTTGTATAAAAGTAAGGAATAGAAGGATAGTATTAAAAAGTGTGAGTCTGCAGCCCACTAAGACTTCTCTTAGATATGCTAGAAAAATCTCAGTAACCCTACTTAAGAATTTTTTTAACTCTTTTTCCTGTAGAATATAAAAAATTAACCTCTTTAGCATTTTTCTAGCTATGCAATGCAATTATAAGTCACAAAGTAGAAGGGACGAGGCAGTGGGAAAGGGGAGATAGGCACAGTCGTAAACATAAGGTTTTAACCCACAATTCCCAAAGAAAAGCATTACTTTCCCAAGAGAAATCTTTCAGTTATTGTCCAAAAGATGGGTGGAATTTGTACAGTCGCTGATAAATCCATTGGTTTATTTCTGCTCACAATGCGCCCTTAATCTCTGAAGGCAATGGTACCTATGTACACAAAACAATCACTATCACAGCAGGTGCAGCAAAAGTAGATAGAGGGAACAGGCAGCATGTTAATAAGGAGACGGTTGGGAAACCACAATCTGTCAAGCTCTGGAAAAGAAATGTGGTCATGAGCAAATTCAGCCTATAGTCAGAGGCAGAGCTTTTACAGTGTGGGTCTGAATGATAATCATGAGCCCAGACATATGTTGTCATCCTTCTTCACTTTTCAGACAGAAATTGTGGCTTTGGAGATGTTGTAGTAATACTTGGCATTGACAACTGTCTCCCTCCCCTCTAAACCGGAGGAGGTGTGTTCCCTCCACCAACACAAAAGGGGAAGTCATACCCATGATCTAACGAAAAGTACGATTCAGTTCCGATTTTACTTTACTTTTTCTTTCTTCTCTTTAACCTTGGAGAATAGCCAATTTCTGCAGCTAAAAAAGAATAATGCAAGCAAATCAAAGAAAAAGGTTGTAGAGCAAAGCAGATATTTAATAAAGAAAGGAAAAGGCCATTTCGATGCAGATTCAATTAGTTTCAAAACCAAAGGCTTCCCACAGGTCCCCAGCACAGACCTGTGAGTTGTACTGAGTGAGGTTCAGATGCTCTTTTTTTTTTTTTTAAAGAATTAGGACATGTCCCCATGGTCCATGACACAGGCAAGAAAACTGATTTAGTGGCCTAATTCCATTCTCAAAATTTGAAACTCCAGTATTGCATTGGTGCCTTCTGGGCATTTTCCTGACATTTCACTGATGCTAAACTGCTCTCCATTTGGCTTTTTACAAATTGATATGTACGGCTGGGAGCACAAACATGTGTAAAGGTAAATTTACTATCCAAATGCTTCAATGAGAAAAGCCAAACTGTGGGGAAAAGAATTCTAAAGAAGAGAAATCAGCTTTAGCTTTAAAAAAAAAAAAAAATCCATCACAATGTACTAAACAACTCCTAAAATAATCTTAAACATAAGGGCATGCAGTCACTAGAAGAACACCAATATCAAGGGAAGGAACATTTGAATAATTTCCATCAACCTCCTCACCCCTCATTTCTTAATATGCACAACTGATGCTTTCTGTCTTATATAAAGTGTTTTGCAAATGCAGGTTCAGACAAGCCCATTGTGTGCTCCACCCCTTGAGACAGCTGCCTAAGTCACTCCCATTTATAAATTATGGAGCTGCCACAAAATTCAGACGACTCAGATTAAATCTGTTATATATCAGGATCCATCAATCATTTGTACTAGCTAAGTGTAAGACAGCAGAGAGCAATTCCTCCTACTAAATATCTAAATGGCTGAGGGCAGACAGAAGTGACAGCAGACCAGCCAGGAAGGGGTGGGGTGGGTGAGGAGAGCAGGACAGCTAGAGTCACCCCAAAGGAAAACAGAGTGGCATGTTGTTCAGTAGATCTGAGAAAGTGACATAGAGCTTATTTAAGGAGGGCAGGAGGCTAAGAATGTTGAGTTACACTTCATTTCCAGAAAATGTAACAGGGAAAAACAAAGATGTGCTTCAATGTATATTTTTCTGTGCGTAGAGGATAGGATTCATTGACAGAGTAAGAATTTAAGGCAAGCAAAAACAGCCATGGGTCCTGTTTGTAGACATAGTTCCTAGAAACTGACTCAAGGTGGAAATTTGGCTGTAGGAGGTTGTGGCGGAGTACCCTCTGCAATGAGAGCTGTGGAGAGGCAGATTGTAAGGAAGGCAGATTGAGTGGAAGGAAAAGCTGGCCCCAGTGCATTTGCAAAAGAGGCTTCAGCCCATCCCAGAGGGAGCTCTGGATCTAACACAACCCTTCAGAGAGGTCCCAGATTGAAGCAAGGGTGTTAGTCCTCCCATAAGTGACCAGTCACTAGACGCTCTTCAAAGACACTGTTAAGAAAATAAAAAGACAAGCCACAGCCAGGAAGAAAATACAAATCATATATCTAATAAATTACTTGTGTTCAGAATATATATATAAAGAATTCTCAAAGCTATTAAGAAAATAAACATCCTAATAAAAAAAAAGTGGAGGTCAGGGACAAGTAATTTGAACAGACACATCACACACACAAAAGTATAGTTGGCAAATAAGCGTTAAAAGATGGTAAGGCCAGATGTGTGTGGCTCATGCCTATAATCCCAGCACTTTGGGAGGCTGAGGTGGGAGGATCGCTTGAGCCCAGAAGTTTGAGACAAGCCTGAGCAACATAGTCAGCCCCTGTCTCTATAAAAAAAAAAATTAGCCAGGTGTGGTGGTGCACACCTGTAGTCTCAGCTACTCAGGAGGCTGAGGTGGGGTGAGTTGCTTGAGCCTAGGAGTAGAGTCTGCAGAGAGCTCTGACTGTGCCACTGCACTCTAGCCTGGGCAACACAGTAAGACCCCTGTCTCTAAAAGAAAAACAAAGAATTTTTGTAACTTTGCCTGATTTCATCTTGGCACAAGTTGATCCTTCTGTCTGGGATGATCACCTCCTGCTCACGTTATTTGACTCATTGCTGTACTTCCTTCCAAACTTAGCTCACATATCACCTTCCAGGAAACTTCCCCGACTGCCCTAAGTCAGGTTAGGTGCCCCCTTTATGAGTTCCCATGGCTTCCTGAGTATCCCATAGGACAATATCTATGTACATTGTAATCATTTGTTCATCTTCTTACTAGACTGTGAGATATTTTAGTCCAGAAACCACATTTTTCATTTTCATATTCCTGAAACCTAGAACAAAATAGGTGCTCCATAAACACCTATTTGAAGAATGAGTAAGTGAATGAATGAATGGACAAAAGAACCAACAAATGAATCAAAGAATGTAATTTGGAGGCATTTTAGAGGCTTGACCCTTACATCTAGGCAGGGGTAACCTGTGTATAGGAAAGGATACATCATTTTTGTGATGTAAAAGGTTTGTCTGCTACCATATACAGCTTCATTGGTTTATCTGAATATTCAGAGTGAGGGAAATACAGTTCTGAAGCAGAGAGAATAAATTTGAAATTCATAATGGAGGGTGGGAGTTGAGAGAGGGCCTGCGTAGCCAACACAGCAGACGAGCCCTGAGGTTCAGCAGGAGGGAGGGACAGGGAGGAAACACAGACGGCTGGAGCTGCATGGGTGGAGGACAGGCAAGCACATTGAATCTCAAGTCAGAAGGTCTGGGGTCATCACTCACTTGATGGTGACTTTGGAAAGGTGACTTAGCTATACCAGTCTCAGTTTTCTCACTTAGAAAAGCAGGATAACAATGCATAGTAGTGCTGCTCGTGAGACTATTCCAAGATGAAAGGAAATAGATCAAGTGTCTGGCACACAGTAAAGGCCCTGTAGACCACAGATGTTGTTATTAAGAAGGGTCTGTGGACCAATCACCCCTTCTTCTTTTTGTGTTCCCACCAATAACACCAAATGCCTTGGAAGGTTTATAAATTTTTACACATAGACTGACAACAAACCTCCTCCTACCCTCAGGATTACTCTGCCTACCCCCTGGCTTGATGGTACAGATCTTTATTAAAGAACTTAGGCCCCATGATGAAAAGGTGTAAAATGGGATTATTCTGCCTGAAGAAATCAAGTTAAAGTTTTAAAACTTACAAAAGACTTGTCCTGAGTGGTTGTTCTCTGCCCTGCTCAAAACATGTTTACACTTCTGGTTGAGCAATATTTAGACTACATCTAAGAAAGAGCTCCTGGAAATATGAGATTGTTAAAAGCCCGAATTGACTACCAAAGTAGGAATTACACCTAGGAAAATATCTAGATGGGTGTAATAATCACTTACACATTGGATTAGATTAGAGTGAATAGACTTTTAAAAAAAAATAGTCCAGGAAATACTTTTAGGGGGTATCCAATGTAAATTGGTAGGCATGATAATTCATGGAATTTAGCCTGTTACCATTTAGAACCATTGCTCTTAAAAATTGTTTTCTCTCTCTCTCTCTCTCTCTCTCTCTCTCTCTCCAGCATATCTGAAAACTCTAGTCTACAAGAGAATCATATTAAGATTCAATCTAGTCTGCAAGACTCAACTCTGTAAGAGACTCAAACAAAAATTTTAAAATGCACATTCAACCTAAACCTCCTGCATCAGAATCTGACAGTGAAGTCTGAGAATCTGTGCGTTGAACAAGCTCCTGAGGTGACACAATGTATGAGAATTACTGCTACAGAACTTGGAGTTACCCAGGGAAAAAGATTTGTGTGACTCCTTGAATTCTAAGTCTTGACTCTCAGGGGACAGAAAATTAGGTGTGAACATTTCACCCTTCCTTTCTCAGTCAGTTCCAAAACAGCCCTGCACCCCACTTGGAGGCTCCCCACAGGTGTCACGATGATGGCTTAAGGAGCCAGCTCCACTCTGCAGCCACAGCCCTGGTGTTGACCAGGGATGTGGTCAGTTCAAGACGATCCCACACAGAGGTAGCAGGATGAACCAGCTGGATTCTTTTTTGTTGTTGAGACAGAGTCTCACTCTCTTGCACCGGCTAGAATGCTGTCAGCCTAGCTCACAGCAACCTCAAACTCCTGGCCTCAAGTAATCCTACTGGCTCAGCCTCATGAGTAGCTGGGACTACAGGCATGCGCCACCATGCCTGGCTCATTTTTTCTATACACATTTTTAGTTGTCCAGCTAATTTTCTTCTATTTTTTTTTTTTTTTTTTTTTATTTTTTAGTAGAGACGGGATCACGCTCTTGCTCAGGCTGGTCTTGCTCAAAGGATCTGGCTGCCTCGGCCTCCCAGAGTGCTAGGATTACAGGGGTGAGCCACCGCGCCCGGTCCCAGCTGGATTCTTGAAGTGTTCTTCTAAGTCTGTAATCCCACTACTCAATTCATATTGCCCTGAAGTAGCAGCTTCTCCCACCTCTTATCATAAACTACGATCTTCTCACAATTACTCACCTATACATTTGAACTCTTGCCTCTTACAGCAAATAAAAAGGGAAACTGAAGTACAAATAACATGGCTACCAGGCAAGTTGGGAAATTTTAAAGTTTCTTTTTTAAATGATTGAAAAATACCTGCTGTGAGGCAATTCCAAACCTTACAAGAAGAACTGTATGGGTCAGAGAGTCTCTCTGTTGGCTACTTCCCCCTGCCAGGAGGCAGGACTGCCAGATATGCCAAAAGAACACCTCAAACTGGGACAATGCAGGGCGTTAGTAATATATCATCTCATTCCACAGGTGAATTTTGTGGGCTTGGGTGGGGGTGGAAGCGAATGCAATCCACCTGATTAACCACTCATTGTTCTGAGAAGGTTCCTCCAGTAAGGGAGACTTTCCATCTCTCCCATCACTGTGCATTTCTAGCATACAGAGAACTGAGGACCTGCATGCTTTTAACGACGCAATATAGGTACATATTTTCAACAATACAGGGGGAAGAACCTTTTTCTTTTGTTGTAAAGACACGTACTAACACTGTTGATCCAGATCCCATTTCAAGTGTTAGATGTAGAAAGGAACAAAACAGTTTAAATGTCTGTACATCTTTTACCAACTTTCTGAACTCACAATCTTTCTTAATCTCCCAAGGAAACCCCAGCACACCTGTGCTTCACATAATAGTGGCTCTCACCCAGCAGGGACTTTTAGAGAAAGGAATCTGTCAGCACACTAATAACAGTCCTGACAAGGCAGGGTGGAAATGTTGCCAGTGCCATAGAAAATACTGTCTCCAGAAAATTAAAAGTGTACCTTGGTGTGCCTGGTGTACGTCTGTTTATGTTCTTGTTTCCTCCACCAGCAGTTGCTCCTGTCAATCCATGAATTCTGTTCTGTGAACAAAACAGAAAATTGCTTCAGTAGTACACAGTCCCAGCCAGATGCTAACCCAACAGCATGGTGATATTAAACTCAAGCTTAGATACTCTTGCTCTACGCTTCGAGCTGAAAGGAAAACAGGGTACTCTTTATAAGTAGATAGAGATGTGATACTTAGGAGAAAAGTGAAAAAAGTAAGTCATTCGCCTGATTTTGTGTTTGACAGGGGATGGAATTTTCTGTGGGAAAAAATGTGGAGTCTCATGACTTGTCTTCTACCATAGGTCAATGACCCAGCTACTAACAAAGTTCAGTGGAATATGTTGGAGGAAACAGAGAGAGCATGGATGCTAGGAGATCAGAGACAAAGGGAACACCACAGAAACTTAAGCATGTTGCCCTTTGCTGACAGACATGCAGTATCAGTTACTAAAATTTCCATCATGCATTAGAGGCCACTAACTGTCCATCAAAGTCAGTCCTCCCTTTCTTTCATTCTTGTGGGACACACAGCTGCTCAGCAGAGAACTTCATTTCACAGCCTCCTGCAGCTAGAGGTGGCCATGGCACTAAATTCTCACCAGTGGAACAATGAGGGAAGTGATGAGTTCCACGTCCTGGTCTGTGCACTCCTGTGTGTGCTTGACCTCAGAAGCTGAATAAAGATACACCTATGACCAGCACAGACCTTGCTGAGGGGATAACACACTGAGGGAGGGAAGGACAAAGACATGGAAGGAATCTGTGATCCTGAATGGTCACATGAAGCAACACTAATCTGAACTAAGAAAAATACATTTCTGTTTATTTCAGCAGTGATGTTTGGGGGCCTCTTTGTAACTAACTTAGCTTTTGCCCTAATCCATATTATAACATTTTGAAATTACAGTCTTAGAATGGAACTAAAGAACTCTGAGACGATAGTTGTTTTCTTTAATATAAACCTTTCCAGGTTTCTAGAAGCATTCTGTTTTAAAGGCAATACTTCAATGACTGTTTCTTGAAAATTCACAAAAGACAATCTTATAAAGAAACAATTTTAAAAATATATCAGTCTAAATTTATCAAAAGTAGAATGGTCCTTGTGAAATTATAACAAACCTGGGTTAACCACAAATGTATTTAGCCATCATAACCACAGGGGAAAGCATAGGTACTATTATGGGCTAAATCATTGCCCCCAAAATTCATTTATTGATATCCTAACTCTCAGTACATCAGCATGTGGCTGTATTTGGAGATGAGTTCTTCAAAGAGATAATTAAGATTAAATGAGGTCATTAGGGTGAGGTCTAGTCCAGTATCATAGTATCCTTATAAGAGGAAATTAGGATACAGACACATACAGAGGGAAGACCATGTGGATACAGGAGAAGATGACCATCTACAAGCCAAGGAGAGAGGCATCAGAAGAAATCAATCCTGCCAACACCTTGACCTCAGATTTGTATCCTTCAGAACCGTGAGAAAATCAATTTTTGTTGTTTAAAGCTCCAGTCTATGGCACTTTGTTATGGCAGCCCTAGTAGACTAATACAAGTAGTTAATGTCAAACATTTTTCTTTTGAGTTAGAACCAAGGAAGAATTCTCTGGGTTGGTTCTCTGACAAGATGGAAGGGAGGGAGGGAGGATGTAGCAGCCACTCACTTTGGAGCTCAGTAGCCAGGAATAATTACTCTAAACACACGGGAGAAGCTCAAGCTGGCAAATGAGGAGATTGCCCAGGTCCGGAGCAAGGCCCAAGTGTAGGCTTTGGCCTTCCAGGTGAGCCTCAGGAAGGAACAGATGCGGGTCCAGTCTCTGGAGAAGACGGTGGAGCAGAAGACTAAAGAAAACGACGAGCTGACCAGGATCTGTGATGACCTCATCTCCAAGATGAAGAGCTGACCGGAAGCTGCTGACCAGCAGCCACCCTCCCTCCTGTCTGTCTGTCAGTCTGTCTGTCTCTTAGGTTCTGTTATGTTCTTTCTACTGTTAACTTGTGTTTAAACTGCATTGTTATAAGATTAAATAAAGTTTCCCTTAAATTCAAAAAGAGAGAGAGAGAGAGAGAGAAGGAGAGAGAGAGAGAAGGGGAGAGAGAAGGGGAGAGACCGAAGTCAAAAGGAGAAAATGGCCTCCCCAGCTAAGTTCCTTCCCGTGTTTATTACCAAGGGCACGTGTAAAAGCTCAGGACCATTTGCTGATTTCTTTAACAACATCCATACAGGTCAGCTGTTTTCAGCTGACCTTTGCACACAGCAAACAAGCAGCTTTGGGCAGGTGTTTTTGCCTGTCCTTCATTCACCCTGCTCACATTCTTTCCATCCATCCATCCTTTTTTCTAGGACCAGCCCTTCATATCCCCCTATTTAAAATTAGAGACAGAGTGTGACTAGGAGAAAGAGCAATGTAAGCTTCAGCCAGTGTCTTTTCAAGATGGTGTTGGGAGATCAACTGGCAGATCCGTCATCCTAGAAAGTAAAAGAGACAGAAAGTGACAAGACCAAGCATGACAATAAACCACATATGTAAGTTGAGGCCTGAAAACAAATTATTAGGATTTTACCAGGAAATATCAGAGCTGAGGTCTGTGTGTCTAGTTGTTTCAGTTGACCCCACGTGATCCCGGGCACTGTCATGGTGTTGTGTGTCTGTAGCAGGGGGACCCCTGTTGGCAGCAGCTGGAGGGGGAGACATTTCATTTGTGGAATTAGGTTGTTGGGTTGATTCTTCCAGCTCGTGATGTAGGCGAATTTGTCTGGAAGGGAACCACTTAGGACCTGTAGAAGTTTGAACACAAATATATCCTCTTCCCCATATTAAGTCAATTACAATCAAAGGCCAATCTCTTGGCATTAACGACGGCTGGGGAAGGCCAGTTGTAGAGGTCCCACTGGGACTATAATAGCATTAAGAGCTCATAGGTCCTGTAGTAAATGCCACTTATTATTCTTTTTAGGTATCACAAACATAGGAGTGTTCCATGGGCTCAGGGAAGGTTCTATGTGTCCTGCTTTAACTTGGTCCTGGACAAGAGATTTTAAATGTTTTAATTTATCCTGCTTAATTGGGCCACTGCTCTATCCTGATGGGTGAATTAGTCCACTGTAGAGGTGTGAGTTGTATTGGATGTACCTGAGCAGTGGCCCCTAATGAAAAAGCTGGGTAGTTAGAAGATTCCATTGTTCTAACAAATCTCATCCCCTTAAAGATTGGTCCTCCGGTAGGCAATGTTGAAAAGTGGTTGGTTTACCTGGGGAGGAACAGAGATCCTCTTTGGCGGGGGGGAGGAGGAGGAGGTGGTAGCTGCTCTTCCTGTTGAGCCGTAGAAGGTGATGATGGAGAGAATGGCTCAGGATTAGGGAATTTTACCACAGGAGATGCAGACTCCTCTGGCAGAGCAGATACGTGCGGATTAGAATCTGTAGGAACATGGCAGAGGAGTCAGCGTCATTCACACCAAGCTCCATGTGGTGAGTACAGCAAAGGGCACCTGAATTCCCTGAAATTTTTCTTAAAAACCTTACCTACTTGTTCCCAGAGCTCTAACTCAACATGCCTTCATCTGGGAACCAGGGGCAATGCTGTCTTACTGCGCATAGGAGTCCTTGTAAAGCTTTTGGTTCTACAGAACACTGGGCAGCCTTTAAGAGTTGTTGCAAAGTGCGCAGATAAATTCGCTGGTCTTTTGTCAGGTGCTGCCCCATATTGAAAATCCCCTTCTGAACTATGCACGTCCGTCCCTTTCCCAAAGCAGCAGGCAGGACTGGCCCTTACTGGGATGATTCCCTTTGTAGTCTACATGACAAAAACGCTCACTGGACACTCGGATTCCTGAATCACGTCGGGGTCAGCACTTGCAGCGGCAGCATTTCACCCTGGTGCTCGGTAGCGAGGAATAATTACTCTAAACGCATAGTGCTGAGAGAGAAGAGAAGAAACCAAAGTCTAAAGGAGAAAATGGCCTCCCCAGCTATGGTACTTCCCATATTTATTACCAAGGACATGTGCAAAAAGTCTAGGCCATTTGCTAATTTCTTTAACAACATCCATACAGGTCAGCTGTTTTCAGCTGAGCTTTGCACACAGCAAAGCAAACAAGCAGCTTCTGGCAGGTGTTTTCACCTGTCCCTTTGTTCACCTGCTCACGTTCTTTCTATCCATCCATCCTTTCTTCTAGACCCAGCCCCTACAAGAGGAAGAAAGTAAGAAAGTTCTACATGATTTTAAGTAATTCAAATCTTTGGGTGTTTACAACTAACAGAGAGGACTTGTTTCTTTCTTTGACTATATTTGAATTTTAAATTACAATTGTACCTCCCTCCCAAAATAAGTTTGAATCCATGACTTATACCTTGGCTATATTTGAAATTGAAGACTTATGTGTAAAAGTTAAAAGAGCTATAAATAAAATAAAATGTAGAAAGTCATCTTTGCATCCTATGAGTGATTAAAGGCATTTTGAACATAAAACTAAATCCTCAAATCACAATGTCAAAATTGGATAGGTTTAACTTCATCAAAATGAAGGGTTGTGGTTCAATGAAGGGTGCCCTAGGAAAAGTTACCAGACTAAAGAAAATATCTGCAATATCTAAAGCTAAAGGATATTAATATCTGGTAAATACCACCCCAAAGAAACAAAACTTCTGCAAATCAATTAGAGAATAATGCAATAACTAACAGAAAAATGGGCAAACTATATGAACACATAAAACCCAGTTGTCTAACAAGTATATGAAGCTCAATACCATTAGCCATGGAGGAACTGAAAGTTTCAACATCAATGAGATTCTACATTATCCATTAGAATGGCAAAAATTAGAACACTAGATAATATCAAATGTTGGAGAGATGGGAATAACAGAAATTATTAGATATTGTTGGAGGAAATATAAACTAGTCCACTGGTTCTGTAAGCAATCTAATAGTATTGGGGAAATCAAATATGAGAATGTCCTATGATTCAGCAATTGACTTCTGGGCATGTATCTCAGGGATACTCACATCCAGTTGTGTAAAAGAACATGTACCTGAATGTTTTGGTTATATTACTCATGGTATGGAAATTAGAAACAATGTCCATGATTAGGGGAAAGGATTAGTAAAATGATACAGAGGCATACTGTGAATGACAATATTATATGATTATAGTCCTACATCACTTAATGCCAGGGATACATTCTGAGAAACGTGTTGTCATGTAATTTTGTTGTGCAAACATCACACTTACACAAACCTGCATGGTTAAACCTACTACACACCTAGGCTGTATGGTATAGCCTATTTATAGCCTAGGCTATAAAACTGTACACTGAATACTATATGCCACTGTAGCACAATGGTAAGTATTTGTGTATCTAAAGACACGTAAGCATAGAAAAGGTACAGTAAAAATACATTATAAAAGATAAAAAATGATACACCTGTATAGGGCACTTACTATGAATGGAGCTTAAAGGCCTGGAAGTTGCGCTAGGTGAGTCAGTGAGTGAGTAGTGAGTGAATGTGAAGGCCTAGGACATTACTATATACTATTAGACTTTATAAATACTGTATACATAGTCAATACTAAATTTATTTTAAAAAATCTTTCTTCAATAATAAACTAACCCTAACTTACTGTAACTTTTTTATTTTATAAACTTTTAATTTTTTTTAACTTTTTGACTCTTGTAAATAACACTCAAAAATATTTTCTTTCTATATCCTTGTTCTATAAGCTTTTTTCCTATTTTTAAATTTTTATTTATTGAATTTTTAAACCATTTTTTAAACTAAAACACACACTTGCACATTAGCCTAGTCCTACACAGGATCAGAATCATTAATATCATTTGTCTTCTACCTCCATATCTTGTCCCACTGGAAAGTTTTTTTTTACTTTTTGAATTTTTAATTAATTTATTTTTACTTTTTTTATTTATTTATTTTTTTTGCTATAAGAGGCATGGAGCTGTCACCTCTTGTAGTGACAATGTCTTCCTCTGGAATACCTCCTGAAGGACCTGCCTGAGGCTATTTTACATTTAACTTTTTTTGTAATAATACACTCTAAAATTATGATAAAAAGCATAATATAGCAAATATATAAACTAGTAACATAGTAGTTTAACATTATCAAGTATTATGTACCATACACAATTGTATGTGCTATACTTTTATAAGTCTGGCAGCTCAGTAGGTTTGTTTACACCAGCATCACCACAAACATGAGTGTAATTCATTGTGTTACAATGTTATGACAGCTACAATGTTACTAGGCAATAGGAATTTTTCAGTTTCATTATAATGTTATGGAACTACTGTCATATATTCTCTTTGTCATTGACTGAAATGTTATATGGTACATGACTGTATCTAAAATAACAAATCACATAGAGTAACACAGATAGATGTAAAACACAGATTGCTGAGTATCTATAGCAACATTCTACTTATTAAAAATATCTAAACTAAACATGACATATTTTCCAAAGGAGATATATATAAATGAATATATAAATTATATATATATATATAAATCATATTGTAGTAGTTGCCTTCTGCAGGAGAGGAATGGGTGGGAAATGGAAATGAAGGGGGGGAATAGAGTAGGGTCTCGCATGCACTGAGGATGCTGTATAGAAACTGAGGAGTATAATTAGCTCAATTCTGCACCTGAGTTTTAAACACACATTCACAGGCACACACACACACACCCTTCCCAAGTTCTTCCTGAGTTCAACGCATTATTCTGGCAAGCCATATCTGCAATGTGGATGCTGGCATAAACCGTCTAATCTTATTAAACTTTTTTGGTCACACTACCTCAGTGATTCACAACAGCGGCAATTTTGCCTCACCACCTCCTTCCAGGGCACATTGGGCAATGTCTGGAAGCATTTTTTGGTTGTCACCACTTGGGGAGTAGGAGTGCTGCTGTCATCAAGTAAAAGGGCCCAGTGATGCTACCAAACATACTACCATGAACAAGACAGTTCCCACAACAAAGAAGCATCCTTTCCAAAATGTCAATAGTGCAAGGCTGAGAACCCCTAAGCCATCTCATTACCTTATCCTTGTAAAGGGTACTTCTTTGGTCTTTGGGAGGCCACCCGTCAAGTTGACCACACTGCTCTTTTCTTCCCTCACTCCCTGCCTCCTCACTCTCTTCCCAGCTTCCTTTTCCAATCTTCTTTCAATTCTGCTCAAGCACAATCTACTCATATTAGATATTGTTATGATGCCACACTCCCTCTAGAAGTTATTAATTCACTTAAATATCACACTAACTGTAATTGCTTATATCAAGACTACAAGTGGAATAAACAGTAAGCCTTTATAAAAGAAAAAAATTGATAAAATGCCTCTCACTCTTTTTCCTTTTCTCTGTAACGAGTTGCTCCTCCAAACACTCATTTTTTAAAAATGAAGGATATCCGATCTAATATTCCCTAAGGGACTCTACTAAGTCTTCATGAATTTTGTGAGGAAAAGAAAGGAGCTAATAAGTTTCTTAGAAGGGCAACAGTTTAAAAAGAACAAACGGAGGGTGGGGGTGCAGTTTGGGTGGGGGTGGGAGGATTGGAAGTAGAGTCTGGAATGTCAAC
Organism: Lepilemur ruficaudatus; assembly: GCA_963574885.1. NCBI lineage: Eukaryota > Metazoa > Chordata > Mammalia > Primates > Lepilemuridae > Lepilemur > Lepilemur ruficaudatus. The sequence continues at coordinate 12,584 of CAUYRT010087988.1, read as the reverse complement.
CCCAGAAGGACAGACTTGGGCCAGGCGGGCAGAGGGAGCATGGGGTTGAGCTGCAGCCATCGGAGGTCTGGGACTAGGATCCTTTAGTGAAACAAGAGGGAAGGAAAAGAAGACTGAGGTTGACTTAACTGAACTCCGAAATTCTCCAAGCAACAGAATGGGCCAAACGTGTACCAGGTGGGATTTAAGTTTAAAAGAAAGGAAAAATTTTCAGATAATGGGGACTGTTAAACATTGAATTTGAATGTCGCGGCTCTCCTGCTCTCCTGGTCTTCAGTATTTTTTTTAAAGGGGCTTCAGTATCTAGTATTATAGTCTAATTTAGGCTAAGGAGCCGTTTAAATTTCTTAAGAGCTGTGATTTCTGTTTTCCAGTATTTTCCCTGAAGTTTTTTCAATTGCTATTTGATACCTTGTCTCTTGGGCACTCACATCGCCTCTCAAGTGCCTTTGAGGATAAATTATCCCCAAAGACAAGTTATTCCTCTCATCAATATATCCTCGTTTTTGTTGTTGATAGTGATGGCAGTGTCGTTCTTGTTTTGTTTCTTTCTGCTTTTTAAGAAATGAAAAGGTTTGGAAAGTCCCTGAAGAGACATTATCCTCCTCAATTTTATTTAGCCCGAGCAGGAAGAATACCAATATGTTCAGATCTCAAAGCAGTCTTCTTTCTCTTCTCCAGATAAAAAAAACTTCTAATTCTCATAAATCTGGATTTGCATTTATTTTCTCAAAAAAATAAAGAAGGGTAGGAAATATTGGGCTCACGTGCACGTTATTCTAAGATACGCCCTCACTTCTGCTACCCAGGAATTAAATTACCCCTTACTACCCTTCAGAAATGGCACTCCTGTTTCTTTAACAAACTGTAAACGACAAGGGGGCGGGCCTTCGGGGCGGTGAAGGCTCTGATTGGTCCTATGGCAGGAAGTAGGCGGTGAAATCGCCGCTTCTGTTATTGTCCGAGGCTGCGGGGTGAGAGGCCAGGGCCAAGGAGGGCTTCAAAACGCAGGAGCCGCCCTTGCTTCCTGCCGCTGACGTGGGAACGTTGGGGTGCAAAACGGGTCCCCTTCATCCGGGTGGGTTCGGGGCCCTGGCAGCCTTTACACGAAGGTGCCGCGCCCTAGCGACTGGGCCGCAGTGGGCCCGAGGTCCACTCGGACCGCAGGAATTCCCCGGAGCTGGAGGGAAGGGATTGCCTGGGCGCCGACCGCCGCCCTCACGACTCGGCCTCGGCCGGCCCCTGGCTCAACCCAGGTTCTCTTTCTCCCCTGTTCTGCAGGCTCGCTTCCGGCGTCATGGCTCAAAGGGCCTTCCCGAATCCTTACGCCGATTATAACAAATCCCTGGCCGAAGGCTACTTTGATGCTACCGGGAGGGTGAGTTTGGGATATCTCCGCCTGCACTCCTGCCTCTCTCCGCAGTGACTGGAAGGGAGCTCAGTTTTGCCTGAAAGAAAGCAATGAGCATCCCCTTTTGAAGAATATATGATTTGAGGAGAAATATATAGGATATTTTTAAAAACATAAAATACATGTCAAAGTATACAATTTGAACTCTAGCATAATGTTGAATATCAGTGAGATAAGGAGTCATTTGTCTTATTATAATAATTGAAGAAACAACCTCAATCATTGATCGTTTATAAAAATTGGCTGATATGTAGTTTACCTTGCAGTTTGCATTTTCAGCCTGGTGTGTTGAGGAATCCTAATGGTATTCACACGTGCCATTTTATTCCTTTATGATTGTATGCGAGTATGGGCAGGGTAATGGCTAAACTGCGGTTTCTTATGGCGTTAGGAGAATTTGGGGACATAGGAGACCTGAAATTTGTACCATTGCCACTATTTACAGGTCATCCCCACAGTTTTAATTACTAGTTTGATTTTTTGGGGAAAAAAAAACAAAACTAGTAAAAACTAGTAAATTAAACTGGTTAGCACATCACAAGCCACTGTACAAAACAGAACCTGAATGTGAGATACCAGAGGCCTGTGTTTTCTCATGCCTCTTTGGGTGAACATATTGTGTAGGGAATACAATTCTTAAGAATACCTAGTTTTGAGAAATCCTAAGAATGAGTTAGATTGGAAGGGTACACGCACTTTAAAAAAATTTTTTACTTGGCTATTTCTTTGAAACCTGTCAGTTTCAAAGCATTTTATGCAAAAAGCGCTTCATGTATGATATAATGGCCTTACAGATTTCATATCTGTCAAGTTAACTGTATGTGGGTCTGTTTGTTTTTTCCTTAAAACATTTGTCATTATATATTAACTTGGGTCATTAATGCAGGTAGGAGGGAAGAAAGATGAAGAAGAGGTGTAGGGTAGAAGGCTACCAAAATGTATATGGAGTTAGTCAATCTGATTATTTTAAGACCAAGATTGAGCTGCCCAAACAAAGCTTTGTATAATGATTTTGAAGTGAGGTCAGATGGATTCCCTTTAGCCACATGGGCCTGAGTTCTGCCTAGCTCTGCAAATTCTGAAGCTGAAATATATGTCTTGTCTTGTTGGAGGAGGACATGCTGCTTCATGCTAACTGGGCAAAGAATACTTGAGGATGTGTTCTAACGATAGAAGCCTTCAATAAAATGTTGCTCACTATTTAGGCTGTTTATAAATTAAATGTTTTTATGAATATGACCCTTTATTTCTAAGGAGAAAAAATTTATAAATTTAAACCCCGACCCTAAAATAATAATGTAATTATTACCTAACAGATTTTTAGACATCCTAGAAAGAAACTTGCATACCGATTTTAAAATTAATTTTAAACACAAAGGATCAAACCCTGGAGATCTGTCCTCCTTAATTTGTTAACACAAAGATTTCAGTAAGGAACTGGTCTGTTTCTGGCATCTATCAGGCTCTTAGAAACTTCTCAAATTATTGCTAGCATTTGAATAATTTGGTGGTCTACCACAAGCTATCAATATTCTCAGGCAGGTCACCTTTATTACATGCAATATATGCCAAATAGAAAGTAACTTCCCTTCGTGAGGCTGAGGTGTTCTCATTATTCTTGGTCTCTTGAAGGCCAGGCAAGATGATAAATTATATATGATCTATGTACAGAAGATGACATGTTCTCATATAGATGCACTCTTCTATCTAGCTGTGATTTATGGACCTTTTATATTAACACTGAAGCATATTTTATATTGCTAAATATATTTTCAAGTCTTGCTGAAATCTTAACCTCTTGGCAGATATTGTTAAATAACGGGAATGTGTCTGTCAAACAATATGGTTTCTTCTTTAGAGTGTGAAATAAGGGATCATAGTGGTGCTTTATAAAAAATAATCCACTTAAGATTGAGAGTCTAATTTGCCTTATCAGCAATGCTTCTCGGAAATGAATCTTATTGTCTTTTTAAATTATTATTAATTTTGATACTGCCTTCTTTCTTTTTTCAGTGTTAAGATGCCCATTTTTAAAAAGGAGGTTCTATTGCTAACAGGTGGTGGTTAGATTTGTTTCTACAATCCATATATGGTAAAATAAAATGTACCCTTGTAATGTTCTCCCACATTGTTTAGAAATTATATTGCTTTGTGAAATCTGAATCATGGAATTGCAGCAAGTTCATGAAATTATGGAGAGATACATTCAAGTAACCTTTTAAGACACCTGATGATTCAGTGTATACAGAATTTTAAAAATATTTTTCACTTGTCTTTAGGAAGAATAACGTAATGATTGTTTGGGCCTCATAGTTTGTTCAGCATCTGTGGGCCTTCATGTGAGTGATTATTCATCCCAGAACCCCCCAGGCTTAGTGTACTTTCAGTCCATTTCCAAATTCTTACTTGTCTAGACCCTTGGGCTGCTGAAGAATAGTAAAAATGTCAACACTTACATGCCTGAATGGAAAAGACCTGTGACACACGATCTCATCCTCAAAGTATCCTCAAAGTGTCTTTTGAAATTGGTGGGGCAGGTATTATTATCCTGACTATATGGAGGTAATTGAAGCATGAAGAAGTTACTAGTTGAGCGGTGTCACTCAGCTAATAGTGGGTAAGGATGTAGCCAGGCTCAGTCACTAAGAAATATTTAATGAAGCCCCGACCCTTTTCAGGGCACTGGACATAGGTTTGTGATAGCTTTGTGATAGGTTTGACGTTCCTACCACTCTACTTGAGGATTCTGATATATGTGAATTTGTTTTGCTTTTCTTGTACTCCTTCTTCAATTTTAAAAAAAATAACTGTCAATTTTTTAATAACAAGAGCAATTAGAATGTTTCTTTAAGGGATTAACATTGCTACTGCTTGAATACTGAAAATCCAATGCCTTGAAAGCAACAAACATCTTCTGATTTATGCTTAATTTAATAAAATAACTTTTTATTATAATAATAATGGTTTAAATAATAGATGATCTCTATTAGGTGGGAAATTACTGTTAGGCAGTTTATCATTGGCAGTCTGTTTTAGTATTTAACTAAAAATTTTATATAAAACATTTAAGTTACAACAGTATTTCTTGGCTTAAGTAGAAAAATAATAGAAGTACTTTTGTTAATATTCTGTTGTTGTTTAAGAATGGATAATAAATTTTCCAGTTCTCCCAGGCAGAAAAATGTGACCTAAGTGCAAATGAAATACCTTCCTATCTTTGATAGGATATAGTCCAAGAAATTGGGTGGCCCATATTTTTTTGATAATTGTTTTCCCTTAATATCTACAGCTGACTCCTGAGTTCTCACAACGCTTGACCAACAAGATTCGGGAACTTCTTCACCAGATGGAAAGAGGCCTGAAGTCAGCAGACCCTCGAGATGGCACTGGTTACACTGGCTGGGCAGGTATGAAGTGCTGACTGTGAGCTGGCATAAGCATAATACATGAGAGCCAAAGCATTACTTTTTCAAGAGCTATCTGACCGAATGGTACATGCGTAAATGCTTCCTGCTCTGCATATGAGTAATTGCTTCTGGGAGGTTGGTGTACTCTCAACCCAGCATGGTATCTTCTGGATTTTTAATAGTGCCTTGAACTTAGGGCATGCTAAGCATATTCATGTAATTCATGCTTGATATTTGGATGGCTGCCATACTTGTGGGGAGAAAAATTGACATAGTTAATTTGGAAGTGGAATTTCAGGGGGAAGAGTTAGGAAGAATTCCAAAGTACAGTGCCTGAAACAGAGAGAAGGAGGATTTATCCTTAGGAAATAAAATATATCCAGAAGCATCATTTTTTAAATAGTTACCCATAACAAGGATCCGTACAGGAGCACAGGGTAAAGTATTGATTCCATGATCCAGTCTTTCCATATGAAAATTGCTGATTGGTTTGCATTTGCTGTATAGTCAGTCTCAATCAATGATAGGTTGGAGAAAGTTTGGAAAGAAACACCACTGGTGTCAGAAAGGTGAGAGAGAAATCAAAGAAGGAAAGTTAAAGAGCTGTGGTTAGTTTGCCAAACGCAGAGAGACAAAAAGACAGCTGCTAATCTGCTTGAAGAAAGCAGTCTAGAGACTCGCTGTTTTCCATTTACTTCAATGAGCAGTCAAGGAGGAAGAAGTTTGCAATGTAAGGAATTTGAATTCGATTTTAAGGCAGTGGTGCTTGTCATAAAAATGCAGGTTTCTGGGCCTCATAGCAGAGATTGTGATTCAGTGGGTCTTAAGCAGGATGTAGGATTTTTGCATTTTACAAGCTTCAGTGATCCTGATGCAGATGGTGATCTGTGGTCTGCAGTTTGAAAGCTTCTTTATGAGAGAAATTTACTAAAAGCAATCTCTTAGCAATTCTCTTTAACACAGGCTCAACATCCCAAATACAAAAATCTGAAATACACAATGTTCCAAAATCTCAAACTTTGAGCATCAACATGACACTCAAAGGAAATGTTCATTGGAACGTCTCAGATTTCAGATTTGGGATGTTAACCGGTAAGTATAAGGCAAATATTCCAAAATCCCCGCCCCTCCCCCAAATTTGGAATCCTTTTGGATTCCTTTTGGAATCACTTTTGGCCCCAAGCATTTCAGATAAGGGATACTCAGCCTATAATGACCCGTGATTCTATTTTTTTCTTACAAGGACAGGGAAGGCAGATAAAGTCAGTAAAATTATAAACTCAGGGATGTTTAAGGTCAGTATTTTATAAAATAGGAAGAATGGCCTAGATAATATTGGGCCATCCCTTTTATAGTTCAGTTTTATGATTTTTGTGGATTTTAGAAGCTTATCACAAGATATGTTAACATGTGAATAAAATGAAAGTATTTGGCTTCAAAAAGGACATTTTAACAGCTGTCATTTATTATCTGCTGTGTTCTAGGTGCATTGTAATTGTCAGGTTAATCTCATCAGTGAATATTTCTATTCTTTATTTAAAATTATCAGGATTTGAACAAAACAGGACTAGTACAATGCATGGTTGTCTTGAGCTTTCCTCTTGATTGACACATTATAATAATAACTAAGACTCAGGCTTGTAGATCTTTCCCGAGTATAATTGGAGTTTCTATTATTTTGTTATTCCTGGCCAAAAAAAAGGACAGAAACAGATTGCTACATCTTAACTGCAGGACTGCTTACAAATGAATGACTTAAATCTTTCAATCACCTGTACAGATGAGCTTGTATTATTACTTATTCTAAGGTACCCTGCTTTAGGGGAAAAAGAAATGGGCACTGATTTCAAGTTGGAATTAATAGTTTGACAGTTTTAGGAAGAGTTATCGGTGAGTCCCTTGTATTGCTTTTGCTAGTTGAGAAACCAAAAATAAAGCTTTCCCTTAGAAATAGAAAAGAAATTTCACTCCAAAGTAAAATGCAAGTTTGTTTAAATTTTTTGGCTGTGTACGGTTTCCAGCATCATCTCCTTTGAGTGCCAATATCCTTCAACCTTTTTATCCTTAAGTATCTATGCTACTCATTGCTAGCTCTTGAAAGCAGCTTATATGGCAAGTTTCTGAAGCAAATTGGCACACTAAGCAGTTTAGGATCTCTTCAGTGGCTGGTTGTTTTATGAGGTAGCATAAAATCTTTTAGATAAATTTGCTAATGGCTTTCAAGGCAAGGTTCCAATGTCTTCTAATTGAACACTGTTAAAAAGCCATAATTCCCACATAAGATAGACTGTCTCCTCCAGTGTTTTGATAAGTAAAATGTTGCCCTGTGCCAGTGTTCAGACAGTCTGACTAACATAAAGCTCTGAATTGCATAAGAAACTAAACCTGATTTTACCACAGAAAATCACCATATTAATACCTTCTCCTCCTTCTGTACCTCTGTACCTTACCAACTATCGTCTAGTCGTAACTATAATTTTATTACCAAAAAATGCACTTACAAAAAACACAAATATTTGATGTTGTGTATCAAAACAATGTTTATATAATTATATGTATATTTGTATGTTACTTTGTGTGTTTCCATGTTATTTTTCAAAAAGTGATAGTTTTTAGGAAACAGGCATTATATTTTTTTAACTTTGTTCGTCCCTAAATTTGGGGCCGTATTTTATAAACATTAATGTATTGTTTGCTCTTGTTGCTAATGTATTAAAAATTACATTATTTTGGGAAACACTGATTCATTGTAGGAAATCCTTAAAACTTTCTGCAACATTGATATTTAATGATCATATGTTGTCAGTGTACAATGAAGGCTTTTGCAAGTTACCATTATATTATTCAGCATATAGTTTGAGAAACTGCATGATTATTACAATTAGAACTTTAAATTACTATCTTATTGTGTTCATTTTTTTTTTTTTTAGTATTTATTTAATATTTATTTATTTAGAAACAGGGTCAAACTCTGTTGCCTGGGCTAGAGTGCAATGCATCATAGCTCACAGCAACCTCAAACTCCTGGGTTCAAGCGATCCTCCTGCCTCAGCCTCCCAAGTAGCTGGGACTACAGGTGTGGGCCACTGTGCCTGGCTAATTTTTTTACTTTTTGTAGGGATGGGGTCTCTCTCTTTCTCAGGTTGGTCTTGAATGCCTGGCCTCAAGCAGTCCTCCCACTTTTACCTCCTAAAGTGCTAGGTTTATAGGTCTGAGCCACAGAATCTAGTCTTACTGTGTTAAATTTTATTCCCAGTAGAACTATGTTCTGATAGCTAATGGTGGTTCAAATAAGATTAGCATTTGGCAGGATTAGGTTCAGCTGCCTATACCCCCAAAGAAGAAAACAAAATTAAACAAAATTACAGGGTTTAAATAAGATGGTGTATTTTTCTCTCATATAAAGAAGGCCAGAGGAAGCAGTCCAGGACTGATATGGTGGTCTCAGGATATCAGTAGGAACCCAGGCACCTTTCTGTTCCATCATTCCTCAGCCACTAGCTTGTACCTCTTGGTCAAGATGGCTACTGAAGATCCAGTCATTACATCAGCTTTTTGGGCTGCTGAAAAGAAGAAGAGGCGAAGAAGAATGCATTCCTTCCCTTGAAAAAGATTTCTTGGAGTCCTGCTCAGCATTTCAGTTCTGCTTACTTTGCATTGGCAGTCACATGGTCACGTAGTCATTCTTGTTAGCAAGGAAGGATGATAAATGTAGTTTGTTAGCTGAAGTTCTGTTACTAAAAAAGAAGAGTGGATTTTGGGATAAAACCTTGTAATCTCTGCTATAACACCTATATAACAAGAAAAATGATTTTCTTCTTTATTCCTATGTTTTACGCAAGGCATTTGGACAGTGAGCTCCAATTTTTCCATCACAAAAGGATCTCTAACTTCTGTCCACTTTCAGGGGGATTTTTGTAAATAAATTTACCAACATCTATAAAATTTTTTGAAATTTGCTAAGCAATGTTTTGTCATTCTTTATTTCCAGGGAGACTTATTTGTATTTTGATTCATAATATCTTTATTCTTTTAAGTTTTTAATCTTCATTTCAATAAGTAGTAATCTTTGCATAAGTCTACCATAGAAAGGAAGTGTTGCAGGAATGCCAAATCATAAGTAATTTTTGTAGAGCTACCTGTAACTTAAATCTAGAAGGGACTGCAATTGATTCTAGACTTAATACTATGAAACATTATTGTTTTGGTATCTTGATTAAATAGTCCTTTGTCTCCCCTTTCTGCTTTCTCTCAAATTCTTGTTTACTGTTGCAGAATGATAAAATCTTTAATTTGTACCATGTATCAATTCATACTAAAGCTCATAGTCATGTCTGTATTTCTACTTCATGACTCTAAAGAAAGCTACCAAATAGGCTGCCCAACTTCTTAATGCCTCATTCATGGTATGCCTAGATTTGTCTCAGTTGACCTTGAAAATAAAATGGGTCTAATGAAGAGGACACACCCATATGTGTTTAGTGTTATATGTGTACAGTTGATACTTGAACAACATGTAGGTTGGAGGCAGTCAAAAGTCCATGTGTAACTTTTGACTCCCCAAAAACTTAACTCCTAATAGCCTACTGTCAACCAGAAGCCTTATAACCTAAAGTTGATTAACACATATTTTGTATGCTGTATGTATTGTATACTATAGTCTTACAAAAAGTAAGTTGGAGAAGAGAAAATGTTATTAAGGAAATCATAAGGAAGAGAAACTCTATTTACTATTCATTAAGTGAAAGTGGATCATCATAAAGGTCTTCATCCTTGTCATCTTCATGTTGAGTAGGCAGATGAGGAGCAGGAGAAGGAGGAAGGGTTGTCAGTCTTGCTATCTCAGGAGTGGCAGAGGTGGAAGTGGTGGAGGATGTGAAAGAGGAGGCAGGAGAGACAGGCACACTTGATGTAACTTTACAGATATCCATGGTCATTTCTGTCTGATGTTTTTGCTTTTTCATTTCTCTAAAAATATTTCTTCCATAATTTGCTTTAGTTTAAGTGCATCATCATATAAGGGTCCACGTCTTAAAAGAAGTCAAAAGCAGTTTCGAACAATCAGACTTTTGCCAGATTGTCTAATGTCAATTTGTTTTCTGGCACTGCTTCTTCTACATCTTCTTCCTCATCATCTGGCACTGGTTCAGAAGCACTCATCTCCATCAAGTCATCTTCTGTTAATTCGTCTAGTATAGCGTCTGTTAGCTCTTGTGTTACTCCAAGATACATATCTTGAAACCTTCATACCCGCACATACCCTAAATCTCTTTCATGATTTCCTTGATTGACATAAATCCTGTGAAATCATGCACAACATGTGGACAGTTTTCTCCACCAGGAATTTATAGTTTCAGCCTTGATGGCTTTCATTAAAACAACGATGACATGCTCAGTGGTGTAATTCTTCTAGGCTTTCATGATGTTCTCACTTTCTGGGTTCTCTCCCCATAGCATTGACAATCCTTTCCATAGAGTACGGTGAGCCTTAAAGGTCCTTATGATACAAGAGGCTGAATTAGAGACATTGTGTTTGGGGGCAAGTGGACCACTTTGATGCCTTCAGTGTTGAACTAATGGGGTTCTAGGTGGCCAGGGGCATTGTCTAATATAGGAAGAACTTTAAAAGACAGTCCCTTACTGGCAAGGTATTTCCTGACTCTGAGGACAAAGCATTGATGAAACTAATTCAGGAAAAAGGTTCTCGTCTAAGCCTTCTTGGGCAACCAAACTGCCAGCTGTAGTTTGTCTTTTCCTATCAAGGCTTAGGAGTCAGCAGCTTTATATTAATAGATGAGGGTAGTCCTGATCATAAACCTGACTGCATTTGCGTAGAACAGTAGAGTTAGCCTATCCCTGCCTGCCTTAACTCCTGGTGCTTGCTTCTCTTCCTTACTAATAAATGTCATTTATGGCTTTTTTTTTTTTCTCCCCAGAATAGGGCACTTTTATCTGCATTAAAAACCTGTTCAGGCAGACATCCTTTCTCCTCAATGGTTTTCCTAATGGCATCTGAGAACCTCATCTGCTACATCTTAGTTGGCAGAGCTGCTTCTCTTAGTATCTTGACATTTTTCAAGCTAAACTTATTCTAAAATCATCAAACCATCCTTTGCTGGCATTAAATTCTCCAGCTTTAGATCCTTCACCTTCCTTTTGCCTTAAATTGTCATAAAATGACTTTGCTTTTTCTTGAGTCATATTAGAGTCTGTAGGTATGCCTTTCTTATGACAATCCTGCATTGATATAAAAGCTACATTTTCAGTATGAGATAAAAACATAGTGTGCTAAAAGTGTAAGGTTTTTGCACCTGCTGGTATAGCTGCAGCAATGGCATCAAAAAGTTCTTTTTCTTTTTTTACAATGGTCCTCATGCTGGATTCATTAATCTTGAAATGGCGGACAACCACAGCTATAGACCTCAATCTACAGTACTTACCAAGTAGTTCAGCTTTTTCTAGTGGTCACTTTGCTTCTTGGAAGCACTTCCAGCATCACTAGTACTTTGTATGGGTCCCATGGTGCTATTCACGGTTTACAGTATTGCACTAAACATGATTAAAAATACCTGAGAACCAAGAGAGATCACTTTTTATTACAGTGTGCGATTTATTGGAGAGACCAACCTGCTTACACAGAGATGACTAGTATCACATGGTATTTTAAGCAGATACTCACAACACTTGAGCTCACTGCAATAGCAACAGGAGGTGGCTATGAAATTATTATAATAGTGCAGTATGTTAATTTATACATGTGTGATTTAACACTGCATCTTTAATGTGTTTATCTCTTGGCTGTGGATGGTGCCATGTATGGTCTGTTTGTATACATAAGTTTTGCTAAATTTTAACCCTTTGTAATAGCTTTGTGTATATTTTATGATAGTAAATTATAAAATAGACTAGTAGCTACATAAATTTTATGCATTCATGACATACTTTTTTCTTAAATTTGTCTTTCTGGGCTACACAGTTCATCTGTGAGTTTTTTCCAATTGTCACAAATCTCAAAAAAATGTTCTAATATGTTTATTGAAAAAAATCTGTGTATAAATGAACCTATGCAGTTCAAACCTGTGTTGTTCAAGGCTCAACTATACTTAAAATTGAAAAACTGGATTCCTGTAATTTTTTCCCATTTTCCGTCTTTTCAACAAAAATTGAGACTAATGGTGAGAGAGTACTTATTAGCATTTCTACAGGAGGACTTATGTGTGTTATATATGCTTTGGAAAATTATTATTAAAATTAGAGGAAACTTTACCATCTTATTTTATTATGGTTCATTCTCCAGTACTGTGTAGTGTAATCTGATAGTTAATGCTGGTTCGGATAAGATTAGGATTTGGAATAGGATTATTCTAAATAATCTATGTGTACAAAATGCTTCATTGGTAAGAGTGATATGTACAGGTTTAAACAGAAATTTTAAAAAGGTAAATAATTGTTTTAGAAGCACTTTATACTCACTTTGTGAACTATTTTACAACTGAAATGGCTTTTATTTTTAAATGGAGGTGGAGGATATGATACGTGATGAGAGTGGTTAACGTGGTTTTTTTTTTTTTTTTTGAGACAAGAGTCTCACTCTGTTGCCCGGGCTAGAGTGCCGTGGCGTCAGCCTAGCTCACAGCAACCTCAAACTCCTGGGCTCAAGCAATCCTTCTGCCTCAGCCTCCCGAGTAGCTGGGACTACAGACATGTGCCACCATGCCCGGCTAATTTTTTCTATATATATTTAGTTGGCCAATTAATTTCTTTCT